>QDHC01004758.1:278339-296087 GCA_013186455.1 Papilio dardanus tibullus | reverse complement strand
CGCCGCATATCCACGTGTAGCCTTTTTACATAATAAAAAAACGTTTGGATAAGTTCAAAAAATGATAGATTTTATAAGACTTATTAGTAATGTATTAAGCACTAAATCATCCACAATTTACGCATTTTTGGCGAAATTATAATTTAAAATCAAAGTATGATATTCGTCTTAGGAAAACGACTAGAGTACTTTCATAGAATTTAAATGTTCTATTTTACCTTAATTCAGTTAATTTGATTTAAAAACAACATCAAAACATGTGTTATTTCTTAACTTAATTATAACTTAATATTTAAATATAAATTATACAACGAAGGTTACATTTTTCGACGAAGTCTCGAAGTGTCGAATCGAATACATTTCACTATGGGTGGTCGAGACGCTGCTACTGCGCGCCGTGACAGCAATTTAAATGGACTTATTACTAACTAATAAATATTTTACGAGCCTATCAAGTATTAGTAAGCGTATATAAAAATATGTTATAACGAATAAATATTCTCGTGTAGCTTTCCTCTGCTAAAAATATTGAAATATATAGCTTTGACCCTGGTCATATCTATACTAGAAGACACATACTAGAAGGCTACAAATGTAAAGGAAGTCAAATCGATGAAAATATGGATGGATTATGTAACAGAGAATATGCGAAAGGGAGTGATTTCAGATTTGAAAGCTGATATAGAGCAGTGGCGGAAATACACATTTGCCACCTTTAGGGTATTCAAATTTTGTCGCCCTCTCTAACCTCTCCATTTCGATACGCTAAAGCTACACGGATAAGTGAAGATGAAAAAATTTTGAATTAATATAAATTAACTTTAAAAGTAATTTTATTTCTAAGCTAAGAAAAAGCCCAACCATGTATTTCTAACAAGATAAACTAAAATTTGCAAGCAAATTTAGGAATATTTAGATAACTATTTATTTTATATTTTTGTAAAACAAAAAAATAGGGGCAAATTTGCCGCCCCCCGAAATCTACCGCCTTAGGCTTCAGCCATCTCAGCCTATTGGTAAATCCGCCACTTTAGAGTCGTATGGGAGAGAAGTATATTGTGTCAATACTACACACAAGAGGGCGTAATGTTTTATTTTATTTATGAAGTACTTGAACCTTTTTTATATCCTTAATATACAGATAAACAATGTTCAATAGGCCTCAATAAATCTATACTTGAACGTTTTAAAACTATTTAACTCGTACGGTATGTTCAGTTTATAATTAAATTATTTACAGTTGATTTAAGAATGTTGTAAAAACGAATGCAACTAACTTAACGGTATGTTGTAGGTCGCATATTAAAATAATTAAATGCATTTAAAATCGTTACTTTGAGAACCTTTTAGTGGAGCAAAGAACGGCTAATGATTATGAATAAATAAATATTTGTTAAAGACATGGTTCATCTAGAAAAGATACATCTATTTTAGTTATACATCTAATTTTATCTCTTCAAAAAATAATTTATTTTAAAGGTTTCTTGATTATAAAAACTGTCCAAAGGCCTACGGCTATTAGGCCCTACAAAATTACTAATCTGTTATTATTAACAAGGAGATTCTTATATTGCATATTGTTTATTAATTTTTATGCATTCTCTTTACTTTTACATTAGTTTTTCATTAAATAAATTTACATAAGGTGATTATGCAGTCGGTACGAGTTGCGGTTACCATTAAAGGTACCGCTTTCGGCTCGTAATGGCAACAAAAAATAACCAAAAAAGGTAAATACTTAATTCATGATTTACATATAAAACATTACTGTACTGGGGGCTACCCAAATTTATCTTTCGACAAAAATGTATGAAAGTGACAACGACATTCGACAAGTCATGTGCCTGTAACGTGTGAGATATCGACCACATTGTCAGTTCCATACATTTTCGGATCGCTTTGTATCGAATGTACTTTGGGTAGCCCCCTGAGCAGTTGCAGTAATATTGATAAGTTTTTTTTTAATTACGTCATCAAACTATTATTAATTTTTGATAGTCTGTAACTCTATGCAAGAATCTGTTCCAACTTTTTGATCTGTGAAGTAGAATCGCTGAGCTAATATTGATTTTAATACTAGAAATAAGATTCGAGTGACTTTTTCTTGAAAATAATATCATAATTACGTTTAATGTAGCATTTAACCTATCAGGGTATCGGATATAAAATTACAGACCACTTAAGTATGTCCACAGGTGCTTATTATATTAATGCTTTGTTTTTGTATGTACAAACTGATGTTCCGTATTCCCTTCCTTTAATTAACGTTAATAATCTTGTTAACCAGTAAAAAGCCTTTTTTACAAGAACTATTTAAAAAAAAACTTTTTGAATCAGTTACAGCGACTCTCAAAGTCGTTAAATGGTCACTAAGAGTGTCCTTTAGTTTCTTATAAGAAGTTGGTAGTAAGCGACTGTAGCACTTACCGGCTACGAACTAGGAAAGAATTTTAGTCGAGTAGGAAGTAATTTAGTAACTAAAAGTGTACGAACCGCAACATTCTAGTAGTGTAGATTAGTTAATCTTTTGTTCGGATACTTGCTACTTGTTACTCGATTAACATACTATTCTAATGCGAACAAGGCTTTAGTGTCACAGGAGGTATACGAAAACTAAGTTTTAGAAAATCTTAACATTGTATTTTTAGATAACTTCTGACCGTTTGTAGCTCTACCAACATTTAAAAAAAAACTGTGTTTATTAGTAAGCCTATTAGTAACCCCTTAAATGAGAATCTTGTCGGTTACTAAAATAAAAACCGACTTAAGGAAGCTAAAATACATCACTCAGTACCACCCGCAGCGACGAGAAGCGTTGTACTAATAAACAGCCTTACTGAGTGCTTTACACAAATCGTCTGCCGCTGGGAATCGCTCTGAATTTCCTCAACGCCGCATTTTAATTTAAATCGCGTTTTTTTTTGTTTTTATACCTCTTCGTTATTATGTTATCCTGGTAACCAGGAGAAGAGATTTTTTTTAAAGTAATTAAGTGTTTTTATTACAAAATATAGTATAGTATAATTAATCAACATTAACGTTACAAAATTATTTAAAGAATCTAGCTATAAAATTCATAAGCCAGGACTAAGCAAAATTCATAACCTAGAAATTTTCATAATTTCATAATTTTTTTTGTCAATAAAATGTAACACATTTACTATTAATATTCAACGTTATAACGTTAATAATAATAATAAATCAAGCAGTTAAATAACCGTTTACCAGTAAAATAGACTATTACGGTCCATATCCTCGCACCGCAACCACATTACTTATATTAAATAATTTATCCGACGTGTTAATAAGTCCATAGATAACGTTTAAGTATCGGAAACCGTTTCAATTATGAAACGAAAATTATATATATTTCAATATTATGTAATGTAATGCTGTTCGTATTTTCGCTCTTTCGGCGAATCCACGTAGACGCTTACTAGTTTGCCACAGATTTTTTTCATAAAAAAACGTCCCTATCCCAGTTCCAACTCTATTCCAGACAAATATCGACACATTTCAGTATAATAGATGTATGTCTGCTCTTAGTAGAAGCTAATTGAAACTAAACACCTTGCTATTATTTTTGACAATAACTCTATAACCACATAAGCTACATATTTACCGTCATACACAAAAATGAAGTATAAGCAAAGACCTTTCCAACGACATATGGCTCGTTGCTGTTGACTAGGTAGACCAGATCGCCCATTCTCTTTTTAAATTTAAGCAATTTATGTCCCCTTATAAAAAATAAACAATGTTTTTACTGTGGAATTACGCGTTAATTAATGTAACGTTTTAAAATTGCGTGTCGATGATAATTAACATTCATAAATACTTTATTAATGAGATCACTTTGCCGAACATTTCTGCATGTTCTCGACACTTCATACCATAGCCATTTTAAAATTCAATAATTTAACGAACATGCGCATAACCTCGCATTCCTGCTTTGAAGGATAATTAATTTAATTATATCCAAAAAAATATTAAGCGATTGACAAAATTATGATCATAATGCTGTTATTAAATAACAAATAAATAAAAATACATTTATGCAAAATAATCTAATAAATATTGTAATAAAATTAATATTTTGGATCCAGATATCTTCGTAATTAGATCAGTAATTAGATTTCTCAAAAAATGGGCTGGAATGTACTCATTTTTAATTTAAAAACAAAATTTGAACCTGTTAAGATCAGAATTTGCACTTTCTAGCCAACATTGTTCTACGATATAATTATTTTAGTTAGATACTAAAATATACAATACAATGGTTGCTCAATCAAATATATATATTATTTTCGGATTAATTAATAATCTTAATACATGCTGTTTTTTACGTAATACATTATCTCTGAGTATCAGAAAACATTTATTTTACTTTTAAACAACTAAATAATCATAAGATAAAGATCTTTCCAGTATAAAATAAAATAAACAACTATGTAAATAAACCGAAGTCTTTAAAGAGTTATTGCACAATAAATTGCACCGAACAAATGCAACTGTCGTCATTTATTTTGTACCGATTCTGTACTGAAGGATGATGATAATACCCCATCAGTCTGTTTACAATAAGATTAATGTTTTACTTCAAGGTAACATACAATTTATATCAACTTTAAGGCTTACCGAATACTGAATAATGAGTGAATGATTTTTCTTTAGTTACTGAGTGGCTTTTTGGCAACAAATATAAAGTTTGTTTAGCACGAATAGGAATTTTATTCTATTATTTTAAATTGTAATTAAATGATTTTTATTGGCAAACACAAAAGGTGGTTATATACCTCTGTCGTGTAAAGAATATACATATAATATACCATACAAACTATCAATAAATTAGATCATGATACGAAAAACCTTCATAACCATCTTGTCAATTTCACTACGCACACTCTTACTCAAAATCGACGAAATCTTTATATTTACAACTTGGGGTGCTACCTTTCGATAGGCAACATCACTGATGGAATCGACAAAAATGTATGAAACTGACATTAACATTCGATAAGTCACGTGCTTGTCACGTGTGAGATATAAAACGTCAATGTCAATTTCATACATTTTTGACGTTCGCTATCGAATCGCTTTGTAACATGTAATTTGGGTAGCCCCCAGATGTCGACATGGGACACGTTATAGCACAACATTAATGTATTCCGCGTCCGTCGCCGAAACCAAAGGACCATTGTTTCATATATTTATGGTTCCAAGTTAATTAAGACATTAAGAAGTTTATCGTTCACGAATCGCCTTGAACAGTTAACTGGGTAGCAGTTAATTATCCAGAACAAACTGTAAACGGGCTAACTGCTTAATTCAACCAATGCGTTGGTTGTTACGGCGCCGAACGTATAATTTTCAGTCTTAAAAATAAATATTATTAGGGACGGCACTTTCATAACCGGCGCGGTGGCTCGCAAACCATACAGACGGACAAATTGCGCGGTGTGTAATTATATAAAAACGTGCTGTCGTGTTGTGATCGAAAAGTACTGGTTTCCGGGTACTTAAGGATTATAGCAATTTCGTTTAAGTTGCGACGTGTGAGGCCGATGTAATGCTTTTATCTTTATGACTTCATGAAGTAAGGAATCATATGATGATTTCTGAAGAGTAAAAAAATTCATTAGACTTGCAGAGGTTGTTATTACACAGACGTTTTGTCAAATACTAAATCATGCGTTAATTTGCGCTTACGCAATCATTACTAACTTTTGCAGAAAATCTCTGGTGTCATTACTATTATCAAAAATCAATTATAAGTGCTATTATCGGCAAAGAAATTCAAAGATATGTATGTGTATTCCCGCAAAATACGCGCTAGTCGTCGAGTTGTGGAAAATGGAGCCAATCATGGTTAATTTTAACCTTTTATAAGTGCTATTCTCGAACATTAAAGTGGTTGATGCCTTTAACATTTTTAATACTTTAATTTAATAGTGACAAAAAATCAATTTCCTAATTCTTATGTAATAATATCGGCTATTGTATAAACCTTGTTAGTGGCACGCTGGGTTGTTATCTGTCACATTATTTGTGTTAATCTTTAGCACTAATTACAGCCAAACCAGTTTATATTGGAACACAAATCTCATACGAACAACGTACTAACGCGCATACACACGAGCGTTTTTTCAACGCGCGGTAAAAAATCGTTGAGAAAAAATAAATGCCTTTTCATGTGTCCATTCAGGGGGTTATCTAAAGTATCTTTCGATTACCAATATCACGGATAGAATCGATAAAAATGTATAAAACTGACAATGATATTCGATAAGTCATGTGCTTGTCAAGTGTGAGATATCGAACTATATTGTCAGTTCCATTTTTTATGTTCGCTATCGAATAGCTTTGTAGCGTATGAACTTTGGGTATACCAGGGCGGCTAATTTTAATTTTAATCGCGCTGCGCTGGACGAACAAAGCAAGTTTCATTTTACAGCGATCGTATCAGCTAAAGCGTTAAAAAATCACCAACGCTGACGTTAAAAAAACGTCCGTATGAATGCAGGTAACTAAAGAAATTTCACGCCTGTCTCGCGAATCGATTTTGGTTCGTTTTATTGATCCTAAAGTCGTTACTATAAACTTGATTTTGTTTTTTTTTTAATTATCTTTTAAGGTGGTAAGTTGACTTGAATTAAGTGAAGCTTGGACGATTTGTTTTCATTTTAATTTACATAATTTTGGCGCTCGACAATTTTAATACAATTTAAGGTTAATGAACCGTAACGAAAGATAACT
Organism: Papilio dardanus tibullus; assembly: GCA_013186455.1. Lineage (NCBI taxonomy): Eukaryota > Metazoa > Arthropoda > Insecta > Lepidoptera > Papilionidae > Papilio > Papilio dardanus. Next base: position 289,331 of record QDHC01004758.1, on the reverse strand, counting down.
TTTCTTTGGTATCGACTTAAGAAGCCTATAGAAACTTTTTTGTGTTAAGATTAAGAGATAAAAAAGTATTTGTTGATTATTTGTTTTTTTTACACTGCTTACTAACAAGTTCGCATCTCGCTTCATTAACATTTAATTATGTTTAGACAAGCATGAGTGTCGATTTTATGCTCTCATAAGATTTATCTTAAAATGATGTTATTCGGACTTTGTACTGGAATTCCTTTACAACAAATATAAGAACATTTTAAAAGTATTTTTATTAAATTGTAGCGACCCGCCCCGTCTTCGCACGGGTGTAATGCTGATACTAAATACACTACATCACTTAACTACATATTATAAAACAACGTTCACAGTTTTTCTGTAGTGTATTTAGTATCAGCATTGCACCCGTGCGAAGCCGAGGCGGGTGGCTAGTTATTATACATGTGAACCTTCCTCTTCAATCACTCTATCTATTAAAAAAAACCGCATCGAAATCCGTTGCGTAGTTTTAAAGATTTAACCGTACATAGGGACAGAAAAAGCGACTTTGTTTTATACTATGTAGTGATAAAGCAATTTTGTCATACTAAAATTAATCATTCTTTTATAATAGAACACCTACTCGTAGCTTAAAGAAAGATTTATTTTGTAAAATTAAACTCAAAAAAATCCATCAAATTTCACATTAAATGACTTTACATAAAATGTGACACATAAGTCACTCTTTCTTATGCGTGTTTTCTGAGTATTAAATTATGTAGAAATAAATTTTATTACACACCAAAAACGGTTTACGTTAAATGTAACAAGCTTTGATAACGATCTACAGTTCGTGAACGAAAACAACATAATTTCTTCATGTGAATTAAGCATTCGACTACTTTTTACACATTCACCATATATCAGAGGGGCTATCACGAAAATTTTGCGATATACTATCCGTAACGTCATCGACAAAGTTTATATTTTATTTGTGCAGCAGCAATATAATTTGAGGAAGGCTGAAAGTGGCCTCCGTGGTAGAGAAATTAAGAAAGAAAAAAGAAGAAAAAAGAAAAAATAGAGAAATTAACGTAAGAGGTTAGCATGGTATGGGCACGTTATGAGGGAAGTATGTAACAAGGAGAGCTTTAAGTATGAATGTGGAGGTACAGCGGGAGAAATAGGGCTAGGAAGAGATAGATGGGATGCGTGAGAGGTGATATGATAAACAAGGGTGTGACGACTGAGATAACAGAAGATAGGTTAACGTAGAGGACAAAAACCTGGTGCGCCGACTAAGATACTAGGCTTAGTAGTATGAGGTAGTGGAGTTGATGAACGTGATCGACAAAATTTGCATTAAATTTGTGCAGTAGTGCAGAACCTGTACCCCAATAATTCTCATACATATTTTGTCGATACGAAATTTTATCGCACATTTTCGTGATATGCCCTCTGTTCAGGTGCAACTGACAGATATAAAAACACACGTCCCAGTTAATATTTATATTTCAGAGAAAGCAAACCCGTTAAATCGGCCCGAATTGTTAAAATTTAAAAAAACATTTGCAACATTTTCGGCTGGCATTTAAAAGTAAGGCAAAGGAATGTGATTGTTTCAACGTTTTAAAGAAAACGTACTAAATCTGTCTTTATACGGACTTTGAGATATTTCGATCGTGTTCATGATAAAAGTTTCAACCTCCTTGGCGGAAAGTTAAATTACCTCGCCCCTGTATTACGGTTAACTGCTTTTTAGTCTTCTATATAAGGGTTTGTCTGCATTACTAATAAGTCTTTTCTTTATCCCCAGCGTTCGATTTAAAAGATAATAAATAATTTATTTAAATAAGGGTATTTTTAATGATGTCTCGTCAATGAATATTTTAAGAGTATGTTTGTAAGGATATAAAGTAAAAACAGGTAAGGCTCGACCCATGATGGACTCCATTTTCCGCAACTCCACGACTAGCGCGTATTTTGCGTGAATACACATATCTTTGAATTTCTTCTCCGATATGTGCAACACGATGTTTTCCTTTACCTAAGAGCGTTGGGTAAATATGTACATATAAAAATTCAAAAATCGAAAAACACAGTTTTTTTTAATCCGCACTTACAAAACCACGAGAAAAAGCTTCTAACAACATAAAAAAGTGTATAGCGAACAATATAAATTATAGTTTACGATCGAATTAATCTCTTAAAAATAATTAAAAACTGTGTCGTAAAATTGTTAATAGTGACAGCTTTATTACAACCCACGCTTGCAAATTGCAATTCATTAGTTCAATTGTATGATCGCTGATACGAACGTAGGCGTTTGTTACGCCTTAGTTATTAATTTAATTAAATGTAGATTTGATTAGACCGTTAGTGGCTCAGGGGTTTAGCTTTAATGTGCAGGTCCCAATGTGTTTTTCGATTTTCGAATTTCATATGTACATATTTACCCGACGCTCGTATGGTGTATTAAAACATGGTGATGCAACCTGCACATATTGGCGAAGAAATTCAAAGATATGTGTGAAATCGACCTGCAGCCTTTGGATAGACTTTTAATCACGAAAAAATTAAAAAATGTAACTACATTTAAAAAAGCAGATTCTGTTTTGATTTGTTTTGACGAACGGTTTGATTTCATTAATTTGTTTTAAAGAGAGATCTATAACCTTTTTTAGTATAGATAATTTAACTTCAGATTATTGAAGCATGTATTATTAATGATTTTTTAATTTTTGATTTTTAATACGGTTGAAACATTTTTATTTATCTTGCTTCTTTTTAATTTATACTTCTGTTTGTTTTTTGCACTCGTTTAAGTGATCTTTATGACATAATTATTTTAGACAAATGTAATATAACTGTCCATGGGGGTATAACTACCCAAACATATGCGCCTCAAAGCGATTCGATAGCGAACATCAAAACTGTATGGAACTGACAATGACGTTCGATATCAATGTCAGTTTCATACATTTTTGTCTATTCGCCAATAGAAAAGTACTTTGGGTAAGCCTCCAGATTAATTTCATATTTTTAAAACTGTCGAATGTATAGAAATAAAAATTTCACTGCAATGTCCCGCGTCGATAAGTGTTAAATACAGGTTGTGTATGATAAACTGGTTATTGCCCCGTCGTATAGAAAGTTACCGTTTAGGTCTCGAACACACTGCGAAAGCGAAACGAAACATACGCGAATTTAATTTGATAAAGTTAGCAATATCTACTCCACCCTTTTCTTACAAGTTAAGTGACGTTGGCCAGCGGACACTTCGCTGTATTGATGAAATCTGGTGGCTGTTTTCTTGTGGTACCTTCTACTACGACTATAAAACCAGTAGAGTAAATAACGACCTTTCCGGTGAAGTATGTAGCAGTTAGGGTCTACATCTCTCTACTACTCCGGCTAGACACTTTTAACGCTTCGCTTCGATTCCGGTTAGCTTTTAACAGTGTGCTTTAAGGTTTACGTTGCGATCGCTTTAGTAAACTATCTTAATCCTATATCAATGCAATAAATACTGTAACAAAAATAATAAAAAAAATATATTAAAAAAGTACAGTTATTCCGGGAGTTGAAACTCATGGATACACAAGACTCAACAAATTAATGAAGTCAGAATTATTTTTTTTGTTTTTATTTTAAGTTTAAGCAAAGTTTAAGTAACTAATGTAAAAGACTTCAACGCGCGTTGACAATAGAATAGCTTAAACAAAGTGGTTTATTAATAAAGCCGAAAACGGACCTTTAGTTTTAACTGCACAGTTCAACTGCGCAGTTAAAACTGACGTGTGTAGGCAACACTGAGAACTGTACATTTGAAATAATGATCTAATCAAAATTTCATTAGATAAAACTGCGAAGTTTTTACAGTTTTTACCCAAAGTACACGGCGAACATCAAAAATATATGGAACTGACAATGACATTCGATATCTCGCACATGACAAGCCCATGACTTATCGAATGTTATTATCAGTATCATACATTTTTGTCCATTTCAATAGCGATATCGCCAATCGAAAGACACTTTGAGTAAACTCCCCAGTAATCAGCTTCAGACGTGCAGTATGTAGCCGATTTAAAACGCTTGTAATAAATATTACGTTATCACTGAACACAACGTTCGACAACAAATATGAAACAAATGAAAGTTATTGCTGACAGCCTTCATACAATATCAATAGTAGAAATAAGTACACGAGTTTATTGATTTATTGCAATAACTGACTACTGACAATAAATAGTAAATTATGTATAGAAAAACACATTGGTATATGGCGGGATTCGAACTCGGGACCTGTAGATTACAAGTCAAGAACCAGACCCCTGAGCCACCGACGCTCTAAAGAATCTTAAATGCTGACGAAAAAAAATTATGATAACACATTTGGTCAATCTGTTTTGTAATGTTAGCTCGACTATTGAACCCAGATGTGGACACAAGGTTCCCTATCAGTGGTGGGAAAAAATAAGATTTAGGCGCACGAATGGTATTTGAAATAAAGACACATTTATATCTATTCCGAATATGGAATATTAGAAGCCATTGTGTTCTTGTTAAGGTTTTTATTGAGCTAATCCTTGGAACAAAACTAAATTAAAATTAAATTAAAATCTCTTAATAATTTTGGACCCATTCACGTTTTTTGAGTATTTATCTTTTACCTAACGGTTTCATTAGACCGATGTCACGCAAATAACGGCCTTACGATAAAGCGAAATCCCCGTCTTTATCGCGAACTAGGTTTAATGAAGCCGTAAGGTTATAATGTGGGTTTGATCTACTAGATGACAACAAAGAAAACAAATGATAATTAAAATTCAATTCGAAATTCAAAATTTTATTACTGTTGATAGAAGTGGAATGAATTATTTTTTATCATGTATACGAAAAAGGCCATACGAGTTAGTGTCCGTAAGCCGTCGATTCTTTGTACCGACAGTGCATTCGTGGCTCGCGCTAAATTTGGCGAAGCTGGTAGCCGGAGAAATAAATTATTTATAGATGTGTATGATTGAAGCGGCGGCGGCGTAGTTTTTTGTTTTTATACGTTTATGACGTATTCGTCTTATGTGCGGTTTTTTGTTATTTAACCCCATTTGGTCGAAATATTTGAGCAAACAAATGTTTGTCGTTAGGACGTTGAATCTTTCTTTTTGTCATAAAGAAACGAGCCTAGGGAACTTGAATCTTTATGCATGATATTTTTACAATATAAGGGCCAAGGTACACTTATGTTATCACTCCTAAATTTTTAACAAATAGCATTTTCAAGACCATTGAAATTGGAATGCCGTTATACTTATCTTCCATAGCATACTCATACGAGTATTATAAATGCGAAAATGTTGATGGATGGAAGTTTGTTTCTTAGTAGGTATCTTCAGAATGTCTGAAAGGTTTTAGACGAGCGTATCACCTCTTATAAGGTCGGCAACGCATTTGTGGTTCCTCTGGTATTGCAGATGTCCATAAGCGTCTATGATCACCTCGGTAATCCCGCTGCTTGTTTGCCCCCTTTTCATATAAAAAGACGAAATTCTCCACGGATGTAGAACATTGTCCGGAAGAACACATAGGCTACTTACAAAGTGTTTTTTTTTAATTCTGCCTCTACGGAGTCGGGACGAAAGCTAGTTAACTTTATAAAGTGGTTGCGCATGACCATGTCTTAAATTTTGCAAACCCTTGTACGTATATTATTTATTGCCATAATGTTTGACAAACACGAAGCAATACGTAACAATTTATTGGTTTAAGTTTGTGCATAATCGATCTCTCGCTCGCACCGATACAAGATATGTGACAAAATTTATTACTGGAGCGGCTCGTTAATTATTCATACGTGACACAAAGCCGCGTTCATATGTTTCATTTTAATTAATGTCTATGGAGAGCATAGAGAATATCTAAGACATTGGATTAAGGTAGAAGACTTCTCGCAAAAATAACAATGTAACACATGATTGCGAGACGGGCAACGACCGCGAGATAATACAAATCCCACTCATCCTTGAAGAAGAACCTCCGACAGGCTCGAAACTAGTCGGTACTGATACCGGATCTTAATGAGTGCAGTCGTTTTTCTTTACTAATGAAAGTAACACATATAGAAAAGGAAATAATTATGAAATTATGATCTACGTTTAATTAGCTAAATCCTATGTAATTTAAAACGTCGTAACAACCGAAAATGCGTTTCTGCATTAAAATTTGCAGTGTGTATTACCGCTGCATTAAACCAATAATATTTCCAATGTGACCACTTCCTTAGGAACATAATGCGTAGTTGTGAACTTAAATAGTCGACACTTGTACTTGAATGACGTTAAATATTTCTATGATGTACTTACTGCTATTTTTTGCCAGGTTGAATTTATTGTTAAAATTATAGCAAATCGAACGACAAAATTGAAGGCGGTAAACAAATTGCCCCCTAGTCCAAAAAATGTGTAAAGTACTGCGATAAACGAGGATCAATAAGTAGTCGATTATATGATACTGGAGGACGCTCGGAACTAAATAATATAGACTAGGAGTCTCATTGGACCAAATTATGTATCATAGGAAGTACCAGGAAAAAGGATGTTCTGTATTTTGGTATAAATTTTATGAATGTACCAGTACCAAACGTAGAAAGTACAACAGTAATATTAATTTAAGTTTTGACTAGGAGCACATTTTGAACAACTCTTATTACTTGAATGAGTTACTAGAGCTTAATATGTAGTTTTAGATAACACCAATAGGTGGCCTAATGAAAAAAGTTTGTCGCATATTTTTAAATATATTATTTTATTTTAAATTGTCATATTTATGCCTCTACAACTATAATTAACCATAAACAACGTCATTATCATCCTTGCTTCAGGTCTTAAGAGGTTAATGCACCGTTAAACACGGTACCTTCGTGTTAAGTTAATAAATTATTTTTCCTACCTTGTCAATCTATGCGTTGTACAAGGCCATAGTTTGCGGTTTGCGGTTGGAGCGAGCTTATAATACATATGGTATTACAGCTAATGTGATGTTCATTAAGCTTATAGATATCGATATCGATATTTACAACAATTTTGTAAACTCTGAGCATAGAAACAAAAAAAAATTGCCTCAAAAGCAATAACTACTATATGTCGCAATCCAAGCAACACTAGCGCCATTAGTGGTGTTAGTTGGAACTACAAAACGTCAGGAACGTCAGCGCCATCTGTTGGCTTTTGATAGAGTCGACATTTTCCGGCCGAGCGAGGTAGGCAAAAGAACATTACCCTTCTTCTATGACTGTCGGCAAGAGTGGACGTCGAAATTATCGCGTAACAAACATTGCTATAATTTTATATCGTATAAAAATAAAAATGGACTCTGCTACCGAGGAAATATCTCTCCCGCCGTCATATATTTTATTTTAAAATCCAAATATTCTAATATTAAATAAATGGTGTAATTAAAAATACTTCTAAAAGGTTTGCATAAGATAAGATAACGTCGAGAAAAGTTATGTAATTTCCTGTAACTTAATACTCAATAAACCTTTATGTAGAGCAGAAATTAAATGATTTTAAAATCTTATTCACACTGGCCACTCCTTTACACATTACGCTTTATTCCGAAACGAGAATCAGCGTTATTACTGTTGTACGTTTGGTACTGGTACATTCATAAAATTTATTCCAAATTACAAAACATTCTTGTTGAATGAGAACTTGTCCAATGAGACCCCTGGTCTATCTTATTTAGTTCCGAGTGTCCTCCAGTATCGTACTCGTATAATTGACGACTTATCTGTCCTCGTTTATCGCAGTACTTTATACATTTTTTTCGGAATAAGGGGGATTAAGTTTGTATACTTGTTTATTTTATCTTTATTAATATATAAAATGTTACAATTTCGATACAACGCACGATAATTACATATAGAGCTAATGGTTTACATTTTAGTATAAACCAGTAAACAAAAATAGGTTTATTACTACGGCAATTTAGGTTCTATTCTACTGAACCATTACTCCACTTGGATAGCTGATAGGAAAACAGCAAATCATAATAACAATTGCAACTTATTTGTAGATTAGAGGGGTTACTCATAGAACATGCGCTAGAAAGCGATTCGGCAGCGAACGTCAAAAATGTATAGAACTGCCAATAAAGTTCGATATCTCACTTTGTTACAAGTGAGTTTGTCACATGACTTATCGAACGTCATTGTCAGGTTCATACAGTTTTGTCGACTCCATCAGCGATATCGCCAATCCAAAGATACTTTGGGTTACCCCCAAGTTTACACGGCTGGAATTTTGTTAATTTCAAGATTGCTTTTTTCTGTTTTAAGTTATGTGAATTCTCAATTCAAAAAAAATACCTTATTTATATGCATCTAAACTAAATTAACTGCACTGTAATGTTATTTATTAAAAATCGTAATTTACACTTTGTGCTTACAATCTTAAATTCAGATCTGGTCGTAAAACTAAAATGCAACATGCTTCTAGTGGTTTGATCATTAAATATAAATTATTAAATTGTTAGCTTACGTGTTATAAGATCAATTTACTATGACTGAGATAAATATGACACTGGCTACATCATAGCTGCGTAAAAGCTAACTAGTTTATTATAAGACATCAATTTTGCGACTTAAAAGTGACTTATCGAATGTAAATGTCAGTTTCATACATTTTTGTCGATTCCATCAGCGATATCGCCTATCGTAAAGTACATTGAGTAACTCCCCAGGTTACCCTCCTATGTGAGATTTAACATTTTTCACGTCAATTACACCAATTACCGTGGCATCGATAAATCTCTCGATGTCAAGCAACGCACTGGCAGACCATATATTAATATTCATTAAACTTAAGAAATTCTTACAATTTGTCGTTGAGTTTTTTACGGGAATTTATTACTGAACCATTTAGGGCTGTTTTGCATTTTATTGTATAAACCTTTTTAGTGTTTGCTATTAAAGTTTACGTTTGCTTTTTTTACAGCGTTCACTTTTCATGCCTATAAAAGAGCTGTCATAAATTACTCTATATATCTCATTTTAACTTATCTAATATAGTTTAAATATTGATATTATTCTTCATATTATATTAAGTGTTTAAATAAATAAGCTTACTTTTGTTAAATACTACTGATTATTTATTGTACTTCAAAGTGTAAGAAACTACATAATTATTGTTATCATTCACCAAGGCCCGAAACTTTTAAGAATGGACAACCCATTACTCCGTAATAAAGTTTTTAAACTCATTTTTGATTACAACTAAAATTCGTAGCAACTCTGTACGAACTTGTAGAATAGAGTAAAAGATAAGTATTAGTTCTACATTATGTAGAGGTTTTTAAATTTGAAATAATTGAGTTAAAAAAATATATAGATTGTTCACGTACGCGACGCAATTAAAGTATTGGCAGCAATCAACAGCCGTTAATGCGTTTTAAATAGGGAGTAGGTAAATAAAATATTCATTACGGTGTCCATTTCCAATGATATACGAGGCATTTAATTTAATTAAATGCAGTAATAAAGCGGGGCCATAACGAGAGAGATTCTTTACCCAACGGTGCGTAACTTTTTGTAATCATCAATAACAGAAAGTATTTTTATTGATATTGTTTATAGTTGGTATCGATTCCAAATATTTTTAAGACTTTTAAGAATAAATTTAAGTGTAAAAATGTATAATATAACGTGCATACAGCATACCGTTTGTCTATCTAAACTGTGCAGAAGTTTTCATCGAAATATCGCATATATTTATTGGGGCATGTTGGACTTGCTTGCTTGGCTTTTCAATTTACTAATAAGAACCACTTCTAATGGGTAATTTTATTACTTATAGTTGATAGTATAGGTATCTAAACTTTATATACTTAATGTAGAGAACAAGTTATATGAGGAGATATATCGACGGGAGGTGCAGGATGTTTAACAGCGGGATTAGTAAATCGTATTTTTAATTAATTTTGTAACTCCTGTATTTATTTTTCAAGCTACCAATTAACGACTTTTTATGTTTACTTGTTGAAAATAATCATCAAATATTTAAGGCTAGGGATACATAGTAAATCAATAAGTAAATATTAAAAAAAATAATTACGGTTTACGCAAACAATTATCAATATTGGTATAAATTAAGAAAAGCTGGATACGTTCGAAATGACAGTGGTTCCGCAGAATAACAATGTTATGTCTTGATTCTTAAGATGGTAATAAATCTGTTAACAAAGAGGTAGATATTTTTCATTACTACCATGAATTTTACTTATTCATTCATTACTTTCACGATGAACGTTAAAAAAACATTTTTAGATAGACAATACGAAATATATATTAAACATATATATCATTTATACATTGAATGTGGACCGATACAAAGGTAGAGGAAGGGCAAAGAAAGCATGGATGGATTGTGTGAAAGATAAATTGAAAAAAAAAGATAAATTAAGAAATGACTGATAGTATGGAAGAGTAGTACATACTGGGCCAACCATCCATAGAGGGTAGGCTCGCCAAGGGCAGGATGACGATAGACAATAGGCCTCCGAGTGTATGTATGTCAAATTTTATTGTATCCAAAAATGAATAATGTTTTACGTGGCCAGTTTTGTCATATTTTTTTTATATTATAAAGTGGCAAACGAGCAAGCGGCCACCTGGACTCGCTGAAATAGCGAAGCGACCGCTGCCCATAGACACCTTCAATTGCAGATGCGTTGCCTACCCTTAATCTTCGGAAGAGGAGACGCACAGCAAGAGAATAATTCCTCTCTCTATGCGTCCCCTGCCCCGGAAAATCCACTTCCCCTTCCCATCATTTCCTTGTAGAAAAAGGATAGAAACGGAAAGTGGATCTACATTAGGCCTCCAATTAGGCATATGACATGTAACAAATGTTTAAAACGTTTTTTTATACGTAACCCTAAAATACATCAAGATTGCACAGGGCCTTATATACCAGTGTTTATTTTGCATTTGATTTATAGACAGCGCCGGCGCTTGTTATTTCA
>QDHC01004758.1:258110-269724 GCA_013186455.1 Papilio dardanus tibullus | reverse complement strand
GCATGAAAATTGGAATGAGAGCTCTTCGGCATTAATGAATAACTTTGCCATTCAAGATATTTATTTTTTTTTACTTTGGAGGGCAAAAAAGAGGGGTCATAGTTCGAATCTAAAAATTTTTTTCACAGTGTAGGTATGAGTCTTAGAAACTTGATATTTTGTTCATAGGTTTCTATTACTACTTCAAACTTATTTTATAAAGGTTAAAATAAGATGAAAAGCTTTGTTTTCAACTTCTAAACTTCAAGCGGACGAAGTTGCTGGCGACCGCTAGTTAAAATATAAAACGCTTTCGGACGTGCAAAAGGACTTTGCAATTAAGTAAGTATCCGCCATTTTTGTTTAAATGTGTTCCTTTAAACATAAAGGCATTAAAATGTAATAAAGTGGTGCATTATAAAAGGAGCTACAAGCGGACCCGGTCCATTAAGCAGCAAGATCGTGTATCGCGTCCAACATATTAATTAATTACCCGACTTGACAATTTAAAACAGTTATACGAAATAACCTAATATTTTGCATCGAATCCACGATTTGTGGTTAAATAAGCTAACGGAGTATGGAAAATGACTTTGAGAAAATAATAAAAACAATGATTTCAAAAAATATATGTGATCTCGAAGAACAATTAGATTTACATAATCTCCATGGACATTGCAAATAAATTAATGTTTGAAACATTCACCCTTGCATAAAAATACAAAAAAATTACATTATAAGGTAACTTCACTTAAGGTAACTGTAATAGAGCAACTTAATATAATGTAAAACGTAAATTATAAAGATCACAGTACTTTTCCTAAAGCCATTTCCACATTTAACGAACACTTGAGAGCTTTTCCCGCGCGAGAATAAATCAAATGCTGACACGTCGTATATCATTGGTCAATATTGTTTCTAACATTCGCACTTGCACCGTAACATACGCATTTGTTATTAATTATTGTATACCAGTATTCGATAGTTACTCAAAGTATTATTTTTAAGTAAAAACTTGCACTTTTTAACAATAAATGTTAATACTGAAACAAAAAATAGCCAAAACTTTGACAAGCTTCAATAGTAATTTAAACATTAAAAGCATTAAAAGTAATTTTACTGAATATATTAAAGAGGAATGTAAATATTGCGTTGAAATTCCAACTCTAAATATTTATTAGCCTGTACAATTTGATAGAGCAAAACATACAAAAAATATTATTGCTATTGTAATTTGAAAGGTAACTTCGGATATTTAATATTTATTGTTGAAGTAAATAATAGATAAACTATCCCTTTCTAAGTATTTAAGAGAAAAATATTTTTGAAAAAATTATGATTTCATGTTTCGAAAATGTGTTTTCTCTGCGCACAGATGTTACGTATTGTAAGTTTGTTAAGTTCATTAGAAAAGAAATATTGTCTTCGAATAGTGTATAATAGTGTAGATATAATTTCGCATTATATTAAAAACATATACGACAGAGATATAAAACAAACAACTTACGTAAACGAGCAATAAAATTTATTCAGCATATATTTATTAATTAACTTTATAACAAATCAAGTTATAACGTAAGGAATGGACATTCAGGTTTTTTGACGTCACTAAAATATGTTATTAACTGTCATATGTATAGATAACAGGTTAATCTATAATGTAATAACAATAAAAGTTAATGTAATAAGGCAATAGAAAATTTTGGTATACCAAACAGGAGCTTATTTTCAAAAGTGATCGACTCCATCCCCGCTGATTTGGGAAAACAGCACTTGTAAAAGTATAAATAAGTGCTATTTTCTCAAATCAGCGGATATAGAGTTGACCAATTTGAAACTAAGCTCCAGAAATATATTCTACTGGGGTTGCCTTATCTTAGCCTACTATAAATATACTGGGAATAAGAATTAAATGTACATAGGGTCTATCACGAAAATTGGCAAGAAGTTGCGAGAAAATGTATTAGAAACGTACAGCGCCCTCTACCGGCTTTAAAGTAGACCAATAATACTCATAGATGAAGTTACATTTTCTTCTATATATTGGTGGTAGACCCCTCTTTAAACATAATAAACTAATACCTACGCACATTGGAAACAAAATTCATTAATACAAAATATCCAAAGCAAATGCTAAAATCTAAAACAAATTGATATGTTTTCATTCTTTGTTATTCTTGATTGTTTAAATAATATAATTATACTAAAATGCAAAGAAATCACTGAGAAAAAGGAATGTTCTAAGAAAATCTACTAAATAATACTTTAATGGTAAATACTTAAACCGTAGAGTAACAATAAACTTATACTAAAAACTTAAAGACTAAAATACACGGACTGTTTCAACCAGATTCATAAGGACCAGCAATTAACAGTTGTCAGGCATACACGCTCAGTTTGCAGTACTAAAGCGTTACCAATAGGCCATACTTGAAGCAGTCCGTACATGCCAGCCCTAATATATTAATAATCATAAATTAATTATAATGAGAATCGTAAAATATTGCTTTAAGATACTACTTATACTAAATCGTATATTTTTAATCTTACGGCTTCATTAGACTGATATCACGCAATACACGTGCCTTACGCCGAAGCAAAAACTCCGTTTCCATCGCGAATTCTGTCTAATGGAGCCTTAAGGTTTAATAGAAATTAAATATATCAAAATGCGACAGAGATATTCTAAATTCATTAAATCTAATTCTTATTTGTAAATAATTGCACTTTGTAGATAACAGATCGCTTAAATTAATTTTTTAAACACTTTTTAAAATAATAATAAAACAGAGATATAACAATACAATACTAAAAAAATAGATGCCATTGTGCCATTGTTAAGTTCCAAGTTATGAAGTTGCAAATCAATCACTTTTTCACTACTGCCGCTTTATTCCGAAACGAGAATCAGCGTCATTACTGTTGTACTTTCTACGTTTGATACTGCTACATTCATTAAATTTATTCCAAAATATAGAACAATTGTTCCTGGTACTTCTTATGATACATAATTTAGTCCATTGAGACCCCTGGTCTATCTTATTTAGTTCCCGAGTGTCCTCCAGTATCGTATAATCGACGACTTATTGGTCCTCGTTTATCGTAGTACTTTATATTTTTTTCGGAATAAAGGGGTATATGTTTTAAAACTGGTATGTATAGTATATTTTTAATCAAATCTACAGCTATATTAGGCCTTTAATTGACGATTTCCTATAAATACCATTGATATCCTTGCATAACATTCAAATAACAAAAATTATAAAATAACTTTAAGAAGAATAGAATAAAAGTTGTTTTTTTTTATAATGAGAAAGGATAGTTTATCTGTATAATTATTAAAAATGTAGTAAAGGATATTACAAACAGTATCAAAGGTCGTGACGCATTTAAAGAACAACCGTATCCGTACAGATCTCACGGAAGTTGCAATTTAAAAAACAACAAAAACTAATCCGTTTCATTGACTAACAAAAAAACTGGGCATAAAAAAGAGCTTTTAACAGCGAATAAATACAAAGAAAAAAACAAATAAAAAGAAAGTGGACGTAATGTCGTATGAGGTGAAGATGTTGGCGCAGGACAGAGAGGGTTGAAAAGAGCTCCATAGACAAGGTTCAAAAACCATAAATTAAGGAAATGCAAAGTCTTTATAATAAAAAATAATATTAATAATGATAATCGAAATTACTTCTATAAAGTAATTTTCATTATCAATTAAACATTGCTAAGTGGAAAGCATTCATACTTGAGTCTCCTTTCAAAGATGCTCCAATTAGTCCTTTTGTTTTCAAATTCTAAATATATAGGTACATGTAGTGCAAAATGCTCAATATTTAACATAGAAATACGCTCTAATCATAACATTCAAATAAACATTGAAAAATATCATACAAGAAACAATTAAATGTTGACAAATCTAATTAAGGATTAAAAAAGGATTTTAGCGCCCCCTTGGTGCTTGAAATAAAGCAAAGAACTGAACATATATTTTTTGCGCCCTAAAGGATGACGCCCGTGTGCATTGCACACTAAGCGGGGGCCCTGTTAATAATGCATTTATATCAAAATTATGATATTATTCTGTCTAGTATAAGAAGAAAACACGTTCTTCTTGATTTGGCTTCGAACGCGCTTGAGTAGACAATTCCTTGGCTTGGCTTCTGCTGGTCCCGTTGCTCCCCGTTGCTCCCCGCCGCATTCCGCAGGTCGCTCAGGAGGCCAATTGTGCCCATCATTCGGTGCTTATGATCTGGAACAAGCAATTTTACTTTTTAATTCTCTTGAAAAACAAAATTCAGGGGATTTAAGGCATCCTGAGCGACCTGTTACGGAAGATCACATACAATTTAGTAAGTAACTTGCAAACTAATGTATAATTTAATATATTAAATAAATAAGCTAAAATTTACTATACTAATAGCAAGTTACTTACTACTTACTACTAATAGTAAGAAATGCGAGAAAACCGCAGAAAACTTCACTTTTCAAATTAATAGATACAAGAAGATTAACTCTGTGTAGTTTTTACAGCCATAGCTCTGAAAAGTTTTATGCACCCAAAACTCTATTTTACAACGAGAGTAAAATGTTAGCTAACTAAAAAAATTACGCAAAATAAAGTTTATTCCAAACGAATTGTTTATGTTACTTGTAAAGTCGATTGTACCAAGTTTATAAATACTTTTTATTATATGTAATAAAATATTAACATAGAATATTACAATGTAGTTAGATATATGTGTATGACGTCTATCACATAATGTTGCGGTCGTAAAAGTGACAATAAAGTACTATAAAATGTAAAATATTAACAATAGACAAGTTCCAACCAATTTGATACTTGCACTTTGTTTACCTAAGTTCTGCAAAAAAAAGTTGATTCAAAAAATGAAATATACGTAGAAATTGTAGTAAAACTAACTCAACAAAAAGTGGTTAAATACTTTAAGACCGGCTACAGACGCTTTAACTGCACAATTTAAACTGTACAGTTCGACTATAGAAAGAAGGCTTTAAATATAAAAAATATGTTATTGGTAATTCCTAAAGTTCCTAAAGTTTCAGTCGACAAGATAAATCTATTTTTTATTTTTACGGATCAAACTTCTCAGGCGTAGTACAAAAATGTTAGGGTTTCAACATAATTCGTGGTCAGAAGATGAGTATTGGTTTCATAAAAAATCCACAGTTAACATATTCTGCGACATATTTTGCAGGAAAATCCCCTCACTGTAAAAGGGAAGAACCTTGTTTTGTTAAATAAAGAAACATTGACGTCAAATTCAATACCATCAAAAGGAAAATATTGAAATGACAATCCATGTGATTAAGTTATATTACATTTCATAGATTAAAAGAAGCAGATCGGACATGACATATGTCAAACTGACAGCGACTGTGACACATTTATACGAAATATACGTAACGTGATAAAGACAGTGGCATAGATCTTTTGTCCCTTTCTCCGTATGCGATTTTGTTTGTTTGGGTCCAGAAATAAGACCCAAATAAATGTGACGTATCACATAATATTGTGGCGTTCCAAGCGTATTTGTTGGATTGAATGACAACAACGCATTTAGACTTGTAGTTTATTTAACTAACATACAATAAATAAGTGTGAGAATTACAATAATTAGGACGTTCGATTATTTTAGCGGGAGCAGCCATGACAGAACTGACAGTCGAAGAGAAAATAAAAGTAGAAAATAAAAAGCCTACAGTATTTTCGGTGAACTAATTTTTCATACGTCCCAGGTAAGGGCTTGAGACATGATGTTATTGGTTTAAAGCCGTAAAGTGATGCACACACAACATACGTATGACGTAGTCTAAGGCATGTTTTGTCCCTCAACCGTATACGCTATTGCTACTTCTATATCTTTCTCTTTCTACGATTACATTTATATGGTGCGGTTTTTTAAATAAAGTCGGTATTTTGAGTAATCAAATGAATCTAAATATATAGTTAAACGATTTATTTAAATTATAACTCAACACACATATATTCCGAAAAAATATGTAACGAGGAGTAACTCGAAACTCTTTGTTACACATTTACATTTTTTTATGAGAGCAAACGAGCGTCTGGATCACCGAAGTGATGTTCGACGCCCATGGATATTTGCAACACTCGAGGAACCGGCCTTTAAGGAATAGATAGCCTCGCTTCTTGAAGGAATCTAAGTCGTACCGGTTTGAAAATTTAATTAAAAGTTAATTCTATGAAAATAAAATTTAACATAACCTATGTTAAGCTGTGTGTACCTAATATAATATGTACTTGTATGTGACAGTAATAAAAAATAATGATAGTACATACGATGCACGCCCGAGCACGCAGCACGCACACCAACACAACACATTAATAACACCCGATTTGTTGCAGTGCACGTTATGTTCTCAGTCAAACAGCGAATTGTCTAACTAAATATATGAGAACACTTTACCTCCAAGTTTAACTCTAGTATCTCTATTACTAAATTAATATCATTTGTCACGAATTTTTGTTTAAAAGTTTTTAATCATAATTGGGATGAAGATATAGAAATCGTTATGAACTTTAAACTCTAACCGCTTTATACCGAAACGACAATCAGCGTTATTATTGTTGTACTTTCTACGTTTGATACTGGTACATTCATAATTTATTCCAAAATACAGAACATCCTTGTTCCTGGTACTTCTTATGATACATAGTTTGATCCAATGAGACCCCTGGTCTATCTTATTTAGTTCCGCGTGTCCTCCAATATCGTAAAATCGCCGACTTATTGGTCCTCGTTTATCGCAGTACTTTATACATTTTTCGGAATACGGGGGAGTGTTAGCCATTGATCCGAGTTGCATATTGTGTACCTACAATGAATACCTATACCTATAAAGGTTTTTTTTAATAAATATTAATCCTTTTCCCTAAAACAATTATTAAACTAATAATATTAGTTGGCGCCATAATGTAAAATAATTTTATTTACTATCTGCTACATCTGGGTTTGCCTTGTTTAGTTCGAAGCTGTACCTAAATCCTTGCACTAGGGTTGTACCTAAACAAATTTAAGCTAAACAAATATAACGTTGAGTTTTGTTAAAGGTTTTTTTTTTAAATAATCGATAATAATTGGTATATGAAAATTAAATGAAGTTAGATTGTATCTGAGATTACTATTTGTTAAAATACAATAGTTACAAATATAGACAAGCGACCTTGTGGTTAGGTCTTTAAATCCTAAATTCGTCTATCAACGATCGAAATATTCAAGCATTCAAAGCACAAGCTGTAAGCTATTTTGTTAAAAAATAAATTATTTTACGAACCTGCTAAATAATACTAGCAGTTTTACCGCATCTGATAATATTAGTTGAAAAAAATGATAATATTAATTAGTGGTTTATGTGACGGCCCTGTGCAGTAACACACACACGTGTCTCTGACCGGTCGCTTGACGTCAATGGCGGGCTGGGGCATATAAAAAAAATTAAACTATCGGTTTACTACTGCAGGAAACGTTGACCATAACAAGCCATTGTTTCCTCACGTACCTACCAATTAACTGTTTACTAAATAAACATCTCATGCATCGTTTTTGTGACGGTAATCATTCAATGATTTATGTAATAATTTACAAAGTTCCCATTGTGATGGTTTTCTAACAATAACACTCTTATGACAATGAAATAAAATCATGGTTGTTAATAAGTCCGACTGCCTGTACTTCTATGATACCCTGGTACCAAACGCTTCAAATGACTACTAATCTCGGGGAGAAAACAAAAACAATTTAGCAGTTTAGGTTATAAAAGATCGCATCGAAACACTGACTTACATACATAGAAAATACACAATATAGTTCTATAAGGGTATTTTGGCACTTTTTTGGTTAAAATGTTACGCTGTCAAGATGACATTGTTAGTTCACATATTTTCCGAGTGCCATAAAATCCTTGAAGACCTATATCATTATTTCGGTTGAAAAATAAACAATAGAATAACAAAACAACGAATCAATAATTGCTAAGAATAAATAATTTTGGTTTTTTCGTAATATCGTCGAGTACAATCGCACACAAACTTGCTACTAAGACACTTCTTGTTTGCATTAATTCTATAGTAATAAATCATGACAACCAATAAACATATTAAATGCCATAGTATATTAATAATATTAATATAATTATCTACTTTAAAAATAATTTATTACATAAGGAAAGCTCTTTGATATCGACCTATTGGGTGTACGAAAATAACTATTTTGAAACTTTACTATCATATGAAACATTTAAGAAAAAAATACTAAAATAAAATGTTGTGAAAATATTATATCACTACATAGTATAAAACAAAGTCGCTTTCCCTGTCCCTATCCCTATGTATGCTTAAATCTGTAAAACTACGCAACGGATTTTGATTCGGTTTTTTTAATAGATAGAGCGATTGAAGAGGAAGGTTTATATGTATAACTAGTGACCCGCCCCGGCTTCGCACGGGTGCAATTCACAGTTTTTCTGTAGTGCATTTAGTATCAGCATTGCACCCATGCGAAGTCGGGCCGAGTCACTAGTTTATAATAATAAGATATAATATTTTATCTCGAATCTAATACCGATTGTAATAAATTATCTGAAACATATGTATTACGTCAATTTTATAAATTAAATACATAAAAAACTGGTACATTTCATTATAAATCTTTAGTTTATTTTTACATTTATAATTGACATAATTTACACAACAACAACAACAATAAAAAGTGGTTGAATGTTAAAAGCGGTTTAATTAAAACGAAACTGTGTTAAAGGATTGACGTCACGCGCGTCCATGAGATGGATCTTCTGACACCGGCTGATATGAACAAATTTACATTGCCTCTAAACGCTTTAGTGGCTTTAGTTACGCTTTGTTAAGCTAAAGGTCATAACACTCTATCGATTATTAACTGCATTTTCATCATCGTTTTTGTTAACTTTCCTAATTGACACACAAATATGTATGAAGTCGCGCAAAATACGCGCCAGTCGTGGAGTTGCGGAAAATGGAGCCCATTAAGAATCGAACTACAACTACTACTACAATAGTTTGTATGTCGATACCATTATGACGTAACCAGTAAACGATCCTTTGAGTTATAGGGATGAAGTAAGACGGGCTTATTTTGCTGGATTAACTACTAGAACGTAAATATATTATTTTATTTTTGCTTAAATTGTATGGTATTCTATTCAGATGCTATCGTAGTCAAATATAGTGTATATAAAATATGAAAAATGTGTTAATTTATCAATTCTTTTTTATACAATTCAATCGTTTGAATCGCTAGTATGTCTCCACCCTTATTGACTTAAGTGCGTTTGTACAGTCAACATTAATCCTACTTTTGATGTTGACTGTACATCACAAGTTGACAATAAGTCCTGCTTAAATATCGTTTGTTAATTAGTTTAACAAACTTGTGACGTTAATCGCATTTATTTGTTTGTTACGACCAAAAATAGATGATTTATGACCAAATTCTGAAAGTCCACGATTAAACTTAAAATTACATACAAAATGCGTCTGTTAAATTTTAAACAGCGGTTACTTTGAGGTTCGTTTCAGAATTCGGCCGGTGATCTAATAACAATATTTTGGTCCTATAAATTCAATGTTTGTTTTATAAATAATAATGGCCAAAGGTCCGCATATCATAATCTTTTTTCCAAGAACGCTGATGTTTAATTAAATTAAATAAACAGTCGGTTAAATGCAAGAAACAAAACACCACTACTAGGAACACACCGGATAAAAATGTTGTGTTTTGTTTCTTGCGTATAAGCGATTTGTTTTTGGTTTATTGTAAGCTGTTGTTCGCGACTTCATCCACGTGGAATTTAAAAATATAGCCTATGTTACTCGGGGATCATGTAGCTTTGTAATGGTGAAGGAATATTTGAAATCGGTCCAGTAATTTTTTGAGTTATTTCAATACATACAAAAGTATAAATCTTTCCTCTGTTTAATATTTGTATAGACTAGCTGAACACAGCATCGGTTTCAATCTCGCAGTTAAAGTAATGTCCAAAAGTGTAAATAATAGTTTTAATTATAACTGGCGCATAAAATACTTTAAATATTAAATTATTGCAAATTTAGTGAAGGAAATCTACATAAGGTTTCCCAAAAAATTCAGCTCACAACACCGAAAAATGGGGCTACCCAACGTATCTTTCGATTGTCGATATCGCTGTTACAATAGACAAAAATGTATGAAACTGATATGGAAATTTGATAACTCATGTGCTTGTAACGTCAAGATATCGAACGTCATTATCAGTTCCATACATTTTTCATGTTATCCATCGAACCGATTTGTAGCGCATGTTGGGTAACCCCCAGTAAGCAGTAATTACTCGAATGTCGGTCGTTTTACAAAAAAAAACACCGGAACAGGATAATTTAGCCGTGTCTCGGTCCAGTTAACGGGTGACAATAATGCACATTTTGACGGATGTCAGCTTCCGCGCCGCGTACTCCGATGGTACGGGATTCATGTTGAAGCCATGATAACGTTCAATGGAAATATTTGTTACGGAATAACACTCGTGTAACGTCCTGTGATTTCTGATAACGAAACAATAAACATAAATGTGTTTATAGCAATAAAGTTGGAACTTATTATGTTGGTAACGTAGCGTTTTTATTACAGTACTATCCAAGCATGTGAAATAAGTATAATCGTAAATATACGACATTTTATTGCTAAATAATATAAAATATGCATTGTTTATATTGTCAATAGACAAAATGACAATCGGAAACATTTCTTACATCTTTTTTTACAAGCTTTTATTCAGTTTCATGTCCTCCGTTGTCTGTTTGTCGGTCTGTGATCATTGCAAGTAAAGCCCAGTTTGGATTGAAGTTGAATTTAGTAAAAAAACGTGTCCGAATAGCAACATTTTAGTAGAGTAGATTTGTAGGAGTTGTTCGAGCCCGATTGTATTTTAGTAGAGTAGCAAAAAGTGCTAACAGGAACATTTTAATGCAGTAAGATAGAAAAATGTTTCAGTCGAGACAATCTATTAAAGATCCACTTCCCGTTTTCCGATTGAGTTGAAATTTTGAATGCATTTATTAAAAAAGGAGTTTTTTTTTAATTCTATTATAAAACTGTAGTATTATCGTACGAACGCGAAACAGGACAACCGGTTCTGGACCGAATTGACGTCACGGAGGCCGCAGATAAAAGTAATGGACGTGGAATTAATTTACATTGTCCACTTGCCCAATGATAAGTCGACCGATACGTCGCGCTCGCACTTTCACTGTCATTTGTCACAATATAAACAAACGACGAGGCACTATCTTTTTATAGTTCACTTGGTAGCTCTAAATATCAAACTGAACGCGCATACAATGCATCGAGTTGAAAGGTTGCGCAGATACGTTTCCTACTTTTACTTTTAGGAACCCAAGCTTATGTAACTTAAGGTTTTTAATTAAATTTCTTTGATGTTTATAAACTTTTTTAAATTTGAGAATTTGTGAAAACCCTTCTATAACATTATAGTGTAACAAACATCGGCTGCAAACATCCAGTAAACTAGAATGGCATCGGTAGCAGAATGCATAATTAATAAATGTTATTAGATCCAT
>QDHC01004758.1:239629-258038 GCA_013186455.1 Papilio dardanus tibullus | reverse complement strand
CGCCCGCACTCAGCTTCAGGTAGAACAGGCTGTGGTTGAGCGCTTTCTCGCGCAACACACGCCGGAAGTCCTCCGGAGGTTGTTGCTCTAGGCGCGGCATTGTTCCTAGAAATAGAAATATACAATGTTTACTGGCTGGATAAATGTAAAAACAAACAACAACAACTAGACAACAAACATAATTATTTATTTGAGTAGGGAAATAACAACAACCATAGGTACCCAAAAAAGATTTCGTCTTAATGCGCTTAAAAGCGGAGCATGTCATACTGTAATATTTATTGTTCGTATTGGTGTTACAAAAAAATTCCATTCATTAGCTTAAAGACAAAAGCACGAACATGTGCCTCGACTTGAAATAGGTCATTGTAAGCGATGAACACTTAACTCCAAAACATGCGCCAGTTATAGATGACTACAATTATGTCTGACTTTGTTTCCAAATAATGGTAATCGTGCAGATTATGTGTTACATATTTGGAAAGGCATATGATATTACTGGCTGTTGTGCGCGGCTTCGTCCGCGTGGAATTAAATAATATAGCTTATGTTACTCGGGGATAATGTAGCTTTCTAATGGTCAAAGAATTTTTGAAATCGGCCCAGTAGATCTTGAGTTATTTCAATACAAACAAAATACAAAGTTTCTCTCTTTATAATATTCATGATGATATTATTACCTGTATTACGTCACTTCGTTGCTGAAAAGTCACTGAACATCGCACGGAATCTGAAACAAAGAAATCTAATATTAATAAAAACAAATAGACAGATAAGCCAAAACGAAGAGATTGATTTGTTAAGATCGACTATTAGATTGCCTCTAGAAAAATGCTTATATTTATAATTCATTTATGCGTTTGTTATAGCCCCAACTCTGGAAATAAAGTAGCGATACAGTTACGAAATACAGATTACGGTTTACATTCGCTTTATTCGATTTCAAAATGTGGAACGAATTGATACGCAAGGCAAACTTGCATGCTTTTTAATATTAGGTATATTATAATTTGCAAAACTTTGTACAAAACAAAATTAAATTAAACTCAATGATTCCTATTTTAAATTGACTATAAAGAGAAGGAGGTTTTCAATTCGTCTGTGTGTATTTTTTATTATTTTTAATAGGTTATAACTCGGCTCCTGGATATCCAATTCATAATTCACTTTTTTATTACGTTAAGCTTTTTGCTTGTCAATATTTTTAAAGGCACAACTAAATCAGATATGAAGCACCATGTAAGACCTTAACAAAGGATATTTGTAATAAAAAATATTGCCCCATTCACGGTCTACTTAACTCAAGTTAATTCACTGCCGCATCCAACAGTTAAATTGTTAAGGCAATACTATATTGGTGGGGACGTACACGAAACTTTGCGTATGAGATGGAATGTTTTACAAGGAAGCGAAAATAAACTTAGTACAGATCTCTCGGATAAACGTACAGAAATGGGTACTTAATTATCAGTTTAGATGGCATCATAGACTATCTCTTGGTATAATGTAAACTGTACCTAATGTAAACTTCAAAAGATTTTAAAACCTATAGAATATGCGATAGTTAACCTAAAAACGATATAAGTCTTTAATAATACTAGAATGTTCTAATCGTATGTTCCAGCGTCATAAGTATCAATAAATCACCATTTAGCTAAGCTTTCATATAAAACTTAATAAATTTTAATATTAAGCGCTTGATTAGTGTGATAATGCCTTTATAGTCTGCCAGTCACTCACTGCGTGTCCTCACGTGACGTCAAAGCCAGCCTTGTGCCGTAGTAAGGGCATTACTCGTTCGAGAATGGCTTAATTTAGACAATATAACAAATTGTTTTGATAACTGTCCAAGTAATTTATTTAATGAAGACAAATCATTTCCTTTTTAAAACATACTAACGAGCTGTATATATCTTTTGGATGTTTAGCACATTTTTTTTAAATGTACATACAGACAATGTTTTGCCGAAACAAACTCAGGTACTGATTTATTTAGCAAACCATCTAACTGTTTTATAGATATTACATTAAACTTACATTTGTTTTTTGAACTAAAGGAAAGAAAAAGACACAATTCTGAAGAGAATCAAAATAAAATTGAGTAACATAGTGATAGCTTGACCTGTACGAGCTAAAGGCAGTTGATTGGCAGGAGACAGCGCTAAATAGGCGATGGTGGCGTTCTCTTGTGTCGGAGGCCAAGACCTACTTTGGGTCGCTGCGCCAGCGGAGTAAGTAAGATAGTGACGATATAGTATAAATCACAATAAGTATAGTCGCGGGGAAAGATAGTATATTGTAAAACATACCTGACGGCCTAGATAAGCCAGATAAGGCTAAGCTAACAGCGATAGTGGTGCAGACGGATCGAGGGCACGCGGCTAGTGTAAACACTTTTATCTCAAAATGTGGTGAGAGCTTTTAAAGATGTGACATGATTTTTTTGTGATACGGACACAACCTTGTTGCTAAATGTATAAATGTTAATCCTTTATAAGCGAGAAACAAAGTCATTATATCGTAGTCCCTTGGATACTCGTTTTTTCATGTACTAAACTGTAAAAGTAAGAATCTACAATATGAACAAAATTACTCTCAATTGTAATTGTTGATTGATTAGAGTTAAAATGTATAACACATCTGTTTTGTAAGATTTTTGTAATCTCAAAAGCTTGTGAGATAACTTTTTTTTCCAAGGTGAAATCTCGTTTTGGATCCTAGCACTCTGGGGAGAGCACATTTAGATATGTCGGGATCTCCCTCTTCTACTCAATTCCCCCAGCGGGAGGAGACAAAGGGTATAACACACTAAAACACCTTGTTCCCTCTTGGCCATATTGTGGAAGCCGCGGACACGGTAGTAACTTCAGCAACGCCCACTGGACCTTAGGAGTGGCCCATGGAGCGCCCTTAAAAAGGCGCTGCGCCCGAAGGCGCTCCTCGGGGACAGCACCATGCAATGCGGGTTCGGTCCCAGAGTGTTCTACATTTATACCAAATTTCACCAAGATTAGTTAAGCTGTTTCGAAGCAAACCTTCCTTCCGACATTCATCTTAAATTTCGCGTTAAGAATATTAATAAGATTTGTAAGATAAATAATAGTTGAGTTAACACATTTACTTACTTATATCTATACTAATATTATAAAGATAGAAACTTTGAATTTTTTAACCGACTTCCAACAGAAGGAGGTTATCAAGTCAATGAGTTTTTTTTTGGCATTTTATTTGATAAGACCAGCTACGCACACAAACAGCAAACCTATCTCATAATTCCTGTGTTTAATAAACTAGTCGGTCAGTGCCGTTTGAGCTTACTTCGTGAAGATTTTGTTTAATATCAACTCAATGTGTTTTCTTAAAATAAATATCATTGTGATATGAAGTAACTACTAACAGATTAATAAGTAAGTTTTGGTTAATTTAACAATTATATTTTAATGATTCTGGATCTTATGAAGGAAAATAATAAATAATTAACGTCTTTGTATTTTTGTTTGCATCGAAATAACTCAAGAACAACTGGTCTGATTTCAAAAATTCTTTCACCATTAAAAAGCTACATTATCCCCGAGTAGCATAGGCTATATTGTTTAATTCCACGCGGACAAAGTCGCGCACAACATCTAGTGAATTATATTCTTGTTACAGAAATGGTGATGTCAAGAAACATTTGGCTTCTTATCCTATGTTTATTTGCGTTAAGAAATGTCTTTGCTAAAATCGATTGTAGAGTGCGACGTGGTGATACAATATTTTGTAATAATGACGACAGAAGTGAGATAGAACTGCAAAGACGAATACTACCGAGTTCTGTCAGAAATGATGTTATGGTTTCATTTCAGTGGTGCTCCATAGTATATATACACAGTGACGTCTTCGAAGATATGCCTTCATTGAAGTATCTGGATTTGTCAGTAAACTTAATAGAAGACATAACAGTCGGCACTTTCGATGTACTAACTGAATTAGAAGAATTAAATTTATTCAGTAATGGTTTAAAAAATCTACGTGATAATTTATTTAAGTATAATAATAAATTAAAATATATTAATTTAGTAAACAATCGGCTGATTGCGGTTAATTTTCAGGCTTTCAATAATTTTGTGAAGTTAACTAATTTAATAACGTCATATGGTCAACATGTATACGATATACAACTTTTGAATAAAAATTTATTCGACGTAATTTTTAATATAATTTTTAACACGACCTACTTACCACGTAATTTGACTTCTCCAAAAATATTTAGTTTAAATGTAAAGAACTATTATAACATAATTATGCCAAAACTTGTAATGCCAAGTGAATCTAATAATATAAACAGTTTTCATATGACAGGAAGAGACTCAGATTTTTATTATTATTTAAGTAACTGGGATTTAGAATTTACAACTTATCTGGATTTGTCTGAAATTCAGTTAGAATACTTATATGAGCCTTTCTTTAGTCAAATGAAACAACTAACAATTCTTAATTTGAGCAAAAATTTACTGACGATCTTACCTGATGGAATATTTGATTCCCTTACGAAATTGTCTTCACTCGATTTGTCTCATAATATGATCACAGTTTTACAAGATGATTTATTCCAAAGAACTAATTTGAAACAGTTAAATGTAGCTCATAATAGACTGACTTATCTGCAGGAGAATTTCTGTGGGCAACAGAAAAACACTGAAGCATATTTGAATAATTTCAACTTCAATCACAATCCTTGGCAATGTGCTTGTTTAAAAGATTTGTTACACGAAGTAAAAGGATTAGGAATTAAATATAATTCAACGTATTTCGACGGCAATCACCCTGTTTGTGTCACTACTAACGAGTTTGTGTGTAAAAGAGATGAAACTCTTAACAATTTCTATAGATACTTGTTTGATAGCTTAGTACATTGAAACTCCAATAACCAACAAGTAACAATTCGTGTTGAATAGCTTATTTTAAGTTAAATTAGAATAAAGTAGAATTGTTAAACAATGTATCCTTATCCTTACATAGTATAAAACAATAACGATTTTTATGTTTGTCCCTATATATGCTTGAATCTTTAAAACTACGTAACGGATTTTGATGCGGTTCTTTAGTAGATACTCGTAGAGTGATTCATAAGGAAGGTTTTCACGTATAATACATTCACAATATAGTAGAGTAACACTGATAATTTAGAGGTTTTTAATGTGATGTCGTAAATTAACACATTCTTAGTGCTTTCATTGCAAATGCTGCAGTATTTAGTATTAGCATTATGCTGATTTTAAATATAATTTTAACCTAAGGGGCCAAGAAGATATGCATGCTGGAAAAAATACTATATATACGTAATTGAGTGATCTCACATTCGTAAAAAAAATAATGATATTAATTTGTGCAATTAAGGAAAAACCTTTTTGTTATCTTGAATCAGTTCAACATAATAATATAAATGCTTTATCAAATGTGATATGACCGACAAAGTTTATCAAAGTTCATGAATTACACATTTATAATGAGAAAAAAAAATCTGTAGGCATTTGTTTTAACCATTTTAATAGATACGTCGTGTATTTTTTATGTATTTTTTTTCTGATTGATATATTTAAAACTAGGGACCCGCCCCGGCTTCGCACGGGTGCAAAACTGATACTAAATACACTACAGAAAAACTGTGAACATTGTATATAACAGCCATACTAACAATAATTGAACCCGTGCGAAGCCGGGGCGGGTCGCTAGTTATATAAGACGATTTGTTAAATAAATAAAAGGTCGTTATTTGTAAATGGAAATCTTTATTATTATATTTAATTTAACAGAAATAAATACAAAAATTATTAAAATACTACCTGTAAATGGAAAATCGACTTTAATGTTCATTTATATCTATTTTTAACCGACTTCCAACAGAAGGAGGTTATCAAGTCAATGAGTTTTTTTTTATGTATGTTCGGAAGTTGAGCAGCGAGTTCTGAACCGATTTACGTGATTCTTTTTTTGCTCGATGCAAAATAGCTGCCATTTGGTCCCATATTTACGTTACAAAAAACTTTTTAGTAGTTTTTGAGTTATTTTTAATAAACATGAAAAAAAAATGGGACTTTTTTGCTTTCTCGGCTTACGTAGCCTAAACTATGGGCCCTATGAAAATTTGGGTATTACCAGATTGTAGCTCTTTAAATGTGCTAATTTAAAGTCCGCGATGGCATATATCTATCTTCTATAGTTTTCTCACAAAAAACATTTTTTCATAAGATAATTTTATTACTTAAATAACTCAAAAACTACTTGGCCGATTTCAAAAATTCTTTCACCTTTAGAAAGCTACATTATCCCCGAGTAACATAGCCTATATTATTTAACTCCACGCGGACGAAGTCGCGCACAACAGCTAATTAGAACCTAAAGTAATAATTTTGTAAAAATATTAATTACATCAAGCATAGTAATTTGGTGAAATCAACTTTCATCAGATTCAAAGACTGGAGATTAACATCGTGTTAAGAATGTGAACAGTGAGCACAATGGAAAGGAATTAGAAACCGTAACGTATACCAGCTCGGCTCATTGTTTTTATAACGTATACATTACCCTTCTCAGTATATCCGGGATTTAAAACCTTTTCTCCGAATTGTGTAAACAAAACTTAAATAAACAAGTCCCGAGTGCTAGTTCAAATGTAAGCAGGGTGTAACCCAAAGCGATTCGATAGCGAACATCAAAAATGAATAGAATTGACAATGAAGTTCGATATCTCATAAGTGACAAGCGCATGACTTATCGAATAACATCGTCAGATCTAAACATTTTTGTCAATTCCATCAGCGATATCCTAAATCGGAAGATACTCTGGGTAGCCCCCAGCGGGGCTACCCAAAGTGCTTTTCGCTCGGCGTATCGCTGGTGGAATCGACAAAAATGCATGAAACTGACATTCGATAAAATCATATGATTGTCACGTGTGAGATATCGAACGTCAATGTTATTTTCATACATTTTTGACGTTCGCTATCGAATCGCTTCGTAGCGAATGTACTTTGTTGGGTAATCCCCCAGGGCTATGTAATTATGGCGTAAAGTCTTATTCTTTTGTAGTTGTACGATAATTGTTTTCTATAATTATTGTATATTGATAAAATACTTAAGTGGTCTTAATTTTAATCAATGCTATCTTTTGTTTTTATATTAATAATGCACATACCAAGAATCTAGCAAATTCAAACTCTTACAGTTTTTTTATCTAGTATTATTTTTATTAAAACTAATTAAAACATTGATCAAGTTAGATAATTTAAATAAATTTTCTGCTATGGAAATTGAATGTCGTCAAAAGTAGAATAGAAAACAGGTGGAACGTAGCATTAATTTAGTAACGCAATAAACGCTTCCGTTGGCCTCTGCGCTGACGAAACGTGAAATATCAGATAAAGTTTAATTAGCTGATAACGTGCTTGTAACGCAATATAGCCCGCTTGCTAGTCTACTATCGTTTTACTATACAAATGGAAAGAATTATTTGCATATTTATCACGATTGCTTGAAAGGTATACAGTAGAACCTCGATAACCGAGAGTCCAAGGGACCGAGATATTTGTCTCGCTTATTGAGGTTTCTCTTTAATCCGTTTATCTGGCTTATGTAGGTGGCTTGTAATGATCATAGAATGACTCTTGCTTATAGAGGTTTCTCACATATCCATGTTTAACATGACAGACATATTAGAGGGGGATCCTGAAGGCAGTAGACCTCACTTTTATTCACAAGCTTAATTTATATACGATTATATACTCGTATGTACTATAAGCCAATGGGCAGTAGTTGTACTGTCCAGTTGGGCAGTATTGCGCAATCACGCGCTATAGTTGCAATAAATATAGCTCGATCCATATTTTTTTTGGTAGTTTCAGTGTAAACGAATTTATTATAACCAATTATATAATTATTTTTGACTCCTTATTTAGTTAAACTATGTTTTTACAAAACTACAACTATTGCATCTAATTGTCTTCCGTTATACTTCATTGTAACTTCAACTTCAATAATGTTATCGAAGGTTTATTATTTTTAAATACAAAAATAAACTCGAGTCTTAGAATAATAATCTACCGGTCCTGTCGACTGACGTCAGGATACAGTAACAATAGATATAAAGAGCAAGAGATTTTAGCCAAACTATAACAATATATTACCTTCAACATTGCACTACGCTCATAATAAGATGTTTGATACTGTTATAAGATATTGTAAAATGTTTTTAAACGTATTACGCACGTACGTGGATATCGCCAAGGGAACAGTGGGTTTGTGGCGAACGAGAAACAGTGCCTGTGACCCCGCCGTAATACGTTTAAGGGCAGTCAGGTTTAGTGGGTATTCTGGTCAACTTCCGTGGCCAGCGAGTCCCACACTCCCTACGCCATTGCACCGCCCGGCGTAGGGATGCACACACATTTCCTGATGTTAAAAAAAGGGGGGGCAGTGAGGCCTGCTCCCCTCCATCCCTGGAGAATGGAACGAAATGTAAAGTCATCGGCTGGTGATATTTCACGAAAATCGATGACGTTTACGAACGTATTCGTAACGATGTCGAACATTTTCTACTAGCCCTCCTGTAAGTTGAAGAAGTGAAATAAATATTTTCAGGTACAAAAATCTTTATTACAAGTATTCTTTGAGTAACCAGGGGGCTACCCAAAGAACATTTGCTACGAAGCAATTATATAGCGAACGTCAAAAATGTATGGAACTGAAAATGACGATATCTCACACGTGACAAGCACATGACTTATCGAATGTCAATGTCAGTTTCATACTTTTTTGTCGCTGCCATTGGCGGTATCGCCATCGAAAGTACTTTGCGTAGCCCCCAGGATTACTGCCAGTACATTTGCAATATACTCTCTTCTCTTTAAAAAAATCCAGAGAGATATGTTTATACGTTTAAAATTGTTTTATATTAAAAGTGTAACTTGAAAGGTGACTCGAATGTTACTGACGTTAGAACTAAGTAATTCATATCCGTATTAGTGTCGTTAAGAAATAAATAAAATTTCTTTACGATCCTGTGGAAAACCCCAATGCAAAGTGATACATGACATTTTATGATTATGTTTAAAATAATTGATTAACAAAATTAATTCATTAAGCAATTTTGTTTCTACATTATCTCCTCTGTTTGTGTCATTATAAATTAAGATGCAAATTTTTGTAATATAAAGAAATTTAGGTAACAAATTTTTGTGCCAACATTTGATATGCCACGAAAATTGTCTCAAATCAAAACTATGTCTATCGCTCAAGGAGTTTTCTATGCGTTTTTCTGACTTGTCAAGACTCGTAAGCAGGCTCAGCCAGGGGTCTGAACTTTTTATAAGCGTTATGTTCGGTTATAGAATTGTTCATTAAATTGGTATGAGGGCGGTCTGATACGATGATAACTTATTTCCTGCGTAAATATCCAAATTGTTTTCCCCGAAAGTATTTTAATTATTTACACTACGCTGCAATTATAAATTTATAACACGCTTATGGTTTAAATCAAATAACTGAATGACTATCTTATCTTAAATACGAATGTTTGGATGGATAGTTGTTTGGTAGAAGATATCTCTTTAACGGCTGAACGGATCTCGATGTTTGGGAAAGATGTAGATGATTGTCCTTGACGTGTCCGTGAAGCCATGAAGATGTCTACATCTTCTTCTTCATCTTCTAACACAGTCTGGATGAACACATGTGCTACTTGCTATGTTTTTTGGTTCTGCGTGGATTTAATCGCGTGCGACAGCTACTTAACCATTAAGTTCAAAGAAGATTTGCTTCCATAGTAAAGAAACAATATTATTAAACCACATACAATTTTCCTTAAAGGACGACAATAAAAATGTCAAAGATTCAAAATATATGTGGTTTCTAATGCATTTATGTGTATGGAAATGTGAACACGTCTGTTATTTTGCAGTCCCCTGCATGTTTGACGCACTGTGATGCGGTGACGCAGTACTGTGCCCGTCCAGTGCGTCGCTAAGCTGACTGTATGAGAGAACATTTGTAACTGACGGCATCTGCAGGGTCGATATCCGGGCTAATTGTATGCGAATGCATTTTTACATACAAACACCATGATTTTGTTGGTTCACGGATCGTCCTGTAATTTTTTTTAGTGCGTTTTAACGCTGAAAAGTCTAAATTCATCAGCAACATTGATCATTCCTATATCTACAATATACTATTAATTTAATAAAGATTATTATATTACAAAGATAACGCTTTTATTAAATATGCAGAAGTGTAAAGGTATAGTGAATTTCTAGTTTCCACAATATCTTTTATTTTCCACGTTCATAAATATTATAAGCCAAGCTCCATTCGTAAAAAAATAAGCTGGTAATTAATATCTGTCTGTCTAAAACATTAAAACGTTAGCAATGTTCTAATCAATCATTAAATGTGACGAAGCAAGATTGATGTTTAATTATTTTTTTCAATATATTCACCAAAAATTATGGTCACTATATGATATTTTTTGCCGTGCTGTATCTAATGCATAATAGATGCGCTTCCATTATTTATATGTGCGGTGACGGTGAGCGTTGAGACAGGTTAGGTTTTTATTTCAAACGTGTTAGGCAACTGCTGAAAAAAACATTGCAGTATAAACGGAGTAACTGCGCAGGCGCATATAATTTGTGAAATACATATCGGGATTGAAATTTTTCTATATCTATTTTTTTTTATTTATATTGAGACCGAGCTTGATGAATATTTATATGTTTATTAAATATCTAAAAACGGTAATAAAGTAAAATAATACAACTCGGTCATGCAATAAGTTGATCTTATTCAGAACGTTGCTGGCCAGTTATTTGGCCTACTTTTTTTTTTCTCTCAGCTATACTTGTTTCTCAGCACGTAATGTTAGGGTCAAGAATGTTCAATACTAGCTTCTTAATAATTTCTTAATCTAGTTCAAGCAACAGGGCAGGACATTTCAGTCTCTTATCCTATCGCTTCTTTAGTAAAAACGGAGGTTTTACTTCGGCTTAAGGCCGTATTTTGCATTACATCAGTCTAATAAAGCCTAATAAGGTAACTTCATAGAGGTTTAATTTTTATAGTAACATAGTGTTATAATGTTCATGTACTTTCCAATTCAATTTTGATCTGTGGCTTATTTTAAAATGACATAAGCTGTAACTTCGTCTAGTTCAAAATAATAAAATGAAACACGAAAAAACTGTTGAATAAAAATAAACATGATTAATGATTATTCATAAATTACCTTGTGACCACACATGAGTGGGATAAGGCCGGGGCGAGGATGATGATAATGGTTGTAATAATTGAATGAATGACGTAAAAGGTGTCCTCGATTTCTATTCTAGCAACTAAAATGTATTAAACGTTTAATTAATTAGTGATGACATTTGAGACGTTAAAACTCTGTCCTGATAAAAGACAGATATAATATTGTCAGAAGACGAAAGAACGAAAATCTATACTAATAATATAAACATTTTAGATTTGATTCTTTGTTTGTTTTTATGGAACAGTTTCCGAAAGTACTGAAACGATTTGAAAAATTATTTCACAGTTGGGAAGCTACAATATCTTCGAGTGACATAAGCGATATATTTTTTTTATTCCGAGCAGTCAGAGTCTTGGGCAAGCTAGTGTCCAATTACATTTTCATAAAAACTTTTCTTTACCAAATTAATAAAAAAATAGACTAAAAAGTCTACATTTTTTAATCTTTTGGACACCCTACATAACCGCAAACTTATTGGTGGTTTAAGAACGCGGAGACGACAAATATGCAAAGGTATGCATCTAAACATGTTTATTATTGTCTTATGTAGGAAATTATAAACAATTTCAGAATAAAATGGTCACGGTTTACTATTGTAGAATTCCTGAAGTCGTAAACTACCTTATCAGAATCTTAACACATTGACGTAGTTTAGTTACGTTATTCGTTTTATTGCACCAAATTCCAATAAGTTACAGTTTTGAAACTGATCGTTCTCGTCACGGCAAAAAGCAGTTGGAATGTAATATGAATTTGGCAATTTATTATTGGCATGTAAGGCATTGGGAAAGGCTTATGTCCAGCAGTAGACAGAAAGAGGCTGATGATGATGATGATGATGATGATATAAGGTTAAAGTAATTTAAAGTATTGGTAATATTGTTATCACACTTGATTTTTTAATCGTAAAATCATTTACTATCCTTATGTTAATAATATAATTTCCTAACAACTTTCAAGTGCGATCAACCAACAGACGCTTGATGCCACTATTTATTTATTTAACTCAATTTTATTATCAACGATTGACTAATGCACAACGTTGAGTTGAGTAAAACATATGTAGACTGAAAATATATGAAACTAGATGTTGTGCGCGACTTCGTCCGTGTGGTATTAAATAATATAGCCTATGTTACTCGGGGATAATGTAGCTTTCTAATAATGAAAGATTTTTTGAAATCGGCCCAGTAGTTCTTGAGTTATTTCAATACAAAAATACAAAGTTTCTCTCTTTATAATATTAGTATAAATACTACATAGGCCACGCTATGTGTGATAGTGCGTTGGATAAACGCCTATTTTGACTAAACTTGGTCATCATTCAGTGAGTTATTTTACTTTAGTTTATTTTTTATACAAATATGTAATATCCGTCTCTGAGAATAATACAAAAATAAGTTGCGGTTGCGGTAAAGTTAACAAGAAAAATATTTTCGTGTAAATTATACTCTTTCTTATGAAAACGTATAATAAATTACGACTTAACATGAGCTGGAAATCTTGATATATCATTTATAAAACTTTCCCATGTTAGTCGTTTTCACGCGAAATGTAAGTAAGTAATGCAGTTATTTTTGTGATGAAGTAAGTAGATAGCGAAAACTTTCAAAGATTTTTATCAACCTGTGGGTTTTTACTTTTAAATTAAATCGTTATTGTTACATTGCATTTTTTTAACTAAAATTGCTGAGTATACTTGTCAACGGTTCAAATTATTTTTTTAGGAAAACGAAAGCGTTGTAGGGACTTTTTAGTACGCACTTTACGACTGATATTGTAATGAAATAGGACTAAAGCCTTGTACACACTAGGATAGTATTTTAGTCGGGTAGGAAGTATCCGAACAAAGGATTTACTAATTTATTCTACTAAAATGTTGCTGTCCGGACACGTTTAGTTACTAAATTACTACCCTAGTGCGTAGGTTTAGGCTTAAACGAGTCCGAACAGTAGTAAATCCTTTGTTTGGATAAATACTACTTGCTACTCGACTACTACTACTACTATCCTGGTGCGAACAAGGCTTAAGAATAAAAAAGAAAAAATATCTTAAACCGATTATCCCCTTTAGGTAACTAAAGCCGGCTACAGACGTTTAGTTCTTTACTGTAAAAGTTCACACTATTTGAATTGCAGTCGAACTGTACATTTTTCAGTTTTGCCTAAAAATTTCAGTGTTAACTGCGCAGTCGAACTGTACAGTTAAAACTGTACCTGAACGTCTGTAGCCTGCTTAATATACATTGTTCTATAGAAGATACTTAAACTAAAAAAACCTAATACGTTATAGTTCGTTTAAAGTTTAAAAAACACGGTAGAAGCCAGCGATTGTCTTAAAAAATATAGCGTTACTTTTTATAACGTCGACTTTCTAATGTTAATTGTTAGTTCATTAGTAATTATTAGTGCAGACAGAACATGTACGGAAGCGATTGAATTCATTATTTTACATTAACACGGTGTTAGCGAAGTGTTGCGTGTCGGAGCCGGAACATGTCTAAAGCCTTGTTCGCACCAGGGCAGTATTTTAGTCGAGTAGCATGTAGCATTTATCCGAACAAAGGATTTAATACTGTTCGGACTCGTTTAAGCCCTACGCACTAGCATAGTAATTTAGTAACTAAACGTGTCCGAATAGCAACATTTTAGTAGAATAGATTAGTAAATCCTTTGTTTGGATATTTGCTACTTGCTACCCTATCCTGGTGCGTACAAGGCTTAACAGTCAGTTCCTACTACCGAAACATTTGAATTTAAACATGCAATTTCTGTTATTTTAATAGTGGGAGAAAGTCATGGCAAGTGTGCTCTCTTGTGGTATGAGGCAAGAGCCTTATACGCACCTGAAGGCTTACACAAAGTACATTCGCTACGACACGATTCACCCGAACGTCAAAAATGTATGGAACTGACATCGACGTTCGATATCGCACACGTAACAACCACATGTCTTATCGAATGTCAATGTCATTTTCATACATTTTTGTCGATTCCATCAGCGATATCGTCAATCGAAAAGTGCGTTGGGTACCCCCAAGGATAGTGTTTTAGTCAAGTCGCAAATAATTTAGTAACTAAACGTACGAACAGCAACATTTTTATAGAATAGTTTAGTAAATCCTTTGTCCCGGATACTTGCTGCATCCTACTCGACTAAAATACTATCCTGGTGCGAATAAGGCTTACATACATCGATTTAAACAAAATTGTGATCATGAGTCCATGCAAGTAAGTTTTGTTTTTATCCGACTTCATTGTAGGTTGCCAAATCGTTTGTTTGTTTTTTTATTGAGTTTAATTTCAACAGACGTGGTGACTATGTTTTATAACATTGAACGTTCCATTTACATTGTACGATTACAATGACTAAATGGAGATAAAACTAACAATACGTCCATAAACAGTTATCATTTAATATATTATAATAAAACAATTACGTTTTATTGCGTGCTGGGGAGCTACCAAATGTACTTCTCGATTGGCGATACCACTGATGAAATCGACAAAAATGTATGAAACTGACACTGAAATTCGAAATGTCAAGTGATTGTCACGTGTAAAATGTCGAACGTCACTATATTTTCGACAATAGCTATAGATTCTCTTTGTAGCGAATGTATGCCTAACCCTCCTCAAGTATAAGTAGTTTTTTTTTTTATAAGAAAAGGCAAACAGCGGTAACACCGAAGTGATCAACGACGCCCGTGGACATCTACAGTGGAACCACAAATGCGTTGCCGGCCTTTGTTTAGGTAATAGACTCGCTTCATTTAGTCGTAGCGGTTTGGAAATACCGCCGAGGACAGACCATTACACACTGTGGTTGTACGAGGCAGGAAGTTACGTGAAAACAGCACTGTAGAGGATTGCCAGCCATAGCAGATATAGTAGTACTACATTAAATATATTAATTTGTACATTGCAATAAGAATCTAGATCTTTAAGATAAACGATACTAAATTCCGTCCATGTCTCCGGACTCGCCGAAAGACCGTAGTACATTTAGTATGGCCAAATTTGTTGTTACCCTTATTTCTTTTCATCAATACAAGGAATAGCACAATATACCAAGACCATGTAACCTAAAATTATTATACTGGTATGTTTTCTGAACTCTAATCTCAAAAATATTCAATCAAATGCTTTCAACAATTTCCCCTTGTACTTAAGCCTTGTACGCACTTGGATAGTATTTTAGTCGAATAGCAAGTAGCAAGTATCCGAACAAAGGATTTACTAATCTACTCTACTAAAATGTTGCTGTTCGGACACGTTTAGTTACTAAATTACTATCCTAATGTGTAGGGTTAGGCTTAAACCAGTCCGAATAGTAGTAAATCCCTTGTTCGGATAAATGCTACTTGACTAAAATACTATCCTGGTGCGAACAAGGCTTTATGAAGTGTCTGCAGTATGTACTACTCCGCCATACTTCTCTATCAGGCGTCATATCTGCATTTATCCTTCTCTTTTACACAAACCATCCATACTTTCTTTTGCCCCTACTTTTGTATCCATCCACATTCAATCTCATTATTTTTTTGTTTATGCATTCAGTCAAAGGTATTGTATGTTGCCCCTGGAACCTTTGTTGTCAGGTCAACGACATTAAAAGATTTGACATCTGTAACAACATCGTGTAACGAGGACAATAACCCTAGTAAAAGGAACTGGAATCTGGATTTTGTAACAACAATATTACTAATGAAATGAGTATGACATGTTTAACAAGCTTCACGTCCCTTGTAGATTCTAACACGACAGCTTCATTGGACCGAGTTCGCGCAATAAACGGAGATTTTTCTTCGGCGTAAGGTCATTATTTGAGTGACATCGGTCTAATCTAGTCTTAGGTTAATCGAGACATAACTAAAAGTACCTAGTAAAGTAATGGCGGGAAAAAAACCGGTTTAATAGTAGAAAATTGATCACAATCGAGGGTATTCTTATTCTTGCACCCTACACCACCTTGCTAACTGTTTCCACATGTTTTTCATCAACTTGCCGTATTCGGCAAGACCGGTGTCGCCCCTCTTTCCCAAATAAGGTCTTCGCGTTGATCGAAAAGGGCTTCTTTCATCAAAATGAATAAATTAATGACATTATACATAATGTACACAGCGAACACTTGTTTTAATTTGAATTGCTTTTTAATTTATAATTACTAATTCATTAGACTCGGCTTTAAGATTGTAATTTATTATGAAAACAAGATTTTTTATTAAATTAAAATAATTATTATAATATCGCAATTGACCACAGTTTTAATTTAAACTTTCTCTCCGTTAAAAATTATACGTGTGATAAAAATAATTCCATTTACATTGGAAGGTTATGTATAAACAAAACATACCTATATTTACAAAAAACGAGTAATAAAAAAAACGCATTTACAAATGTTCAATTAAATGCATTTGCATGCGTCAGCTTATAATACAATGCGGTCGTAAAAATCACATTAAAAATACAACAATAGCAAGAAAATATTGCTAAAATACACGTGTATTCATTTAGATGTAAATTTAAGGGCTGGCTTACACTCACCTAGTTTCGAGGCTGACCGCACTAGTACCGTTAGAGCCACACAAACACCGTACTCATTCACAATAATAAAGCACAGATTGATAACAATAACAACCGAGCAGACTGGCGACCGACCGTCGACCGCCGGCTGCGTACACCGACTGCCTCCGTCTCGCCGCCAGCACTCGCCGCCTCAGATAACTGAATCAAGATAATGCAAAGGTAAAAGCGATAAAGCCGCGTCCACATTACCACAATGAACCATTCATAATTTGTTTTATTTTAATTTCACGTTCTGCCCAGCTGCATGTTAACTCCAATATACTCGTACATCATAATCTTGGACAAAAACCTTAATGACAATTTTACTAATTTTGCATGGATTTCAAACGGTAACATATTTATATCTTCCGTTATAAAAGTTTATTTCAATAGATATTTAAATAGACATGTTTATGATCTCATATATTAAATACTTTCTTCTTCAAGGTCACTAAGAAGGTCGTAGTTGAACACCGTTGGGTGGTACCAGTTTGTCCGCTGGGAACGCCTCGAGCGATGCAGATCGCCGAACATTAAGGTGCTGTTTTCGGCAAACGAGTATTTAATTTGTAGAACCCATGCTGTTACTTATTTCATCATCAATTCAACCTTTCTACATAATTGCTAATTTCATCTTAATTTATAGTAATTTGTGCCTACAGTCTTCAACTATTGTACCATAATCAAGGAAGAATGACCACTATTTTCAATGCTTGCTTTTAACTGCATTTTATTTGTAAAGCCTTGTACGCACCAGGAAAATATTTTAGTCGAGTACCAAGTAGCAAGTATCCCAACAAAGGATTTACTAATCTACTCTACTAAAATGTTGCTGTTCGGACACGTTTAGTTACTAAATTACTATCCTAGTGTGTAGGTTTAGGCTTTAATGAATCCGGAGAGTAGTAAATCCTTTGTTCGGATAAATGCTACTTGCTACTCAACTAAAATACTATCCTGGTGCGAACAAGGCTTAAGGTTAGGTTAGGTTAGTCAATATCACGTGACACTTAAGTCCATATTAAAATAAATATGAGTAGTCTTTTAAAGTATACATTAGAACAGCATATACATTACATTATATTACCTGAAAAAGCTTTAGTTAATATAGTTAACCAGTGGTAATGTGTTCTTAGCTTTAATATTTTAATTAAGGATGCAGTCGTTTGGAAATAATTAGGTTAGGTTACAAAGATAATTTCGGAGAAGATACAATTACTAGTTCATGTGCTATTAATTAAACCGAGACTACTCTGACCTGGGCTGATCCCTTGATTTAATCCAGTTTCTTTCTGATATTTTCACAGTGGTAGAGTCCGCTTCAACATCTTTACACGAATTGTCCGGCACGCCCGGTGAAATAGCTCGACCACACAGAAGACAGGCGTCAAATGGAAGCAATTCCGTGTTTCGTCTGATGAATGTGGTGCTCGAGGCCTAGTTTTAGTCCACTTTCCCTTCCTATTTTTTTCTTATAAGGAAATGATGGGAAGGGGAAGTCGATATGGCGGGGGAGGGGACGTATAGGAAGAGGTATGCTATTGCTGTTCGTCTCCT
>QDHC01004758.1:208130-231093 GCA_013186455.1 Papilio dardanus tibullus | reverse complement strand
ATATTGTGTAGCAAAGGCGCTCAGGATAAAAAAAAAACACAAAAAAAAATTGGACATGAAACGAGAATGAAATATAGCTACAGTTGTCAGCAGTGTATATCACATTTTAATTGAACTTTGTAAATTTTGTAAACATAAAAATTAAAAACGTAGGGGGTAACCCAAAGTACTTTTCGATTGGCGATAGCGCTGATGGAGTAGACAAAAATGTATGAAAATGATAATAACATTCGATAAGTCTTGTGCTTGTCACGTGTGAGATATCGAACGCCAATATCAGTCGCATACATTTTTGATGTTCGCTATCGAATCGTTTTGTAGCCCATGTACTTTGGGTAGCCCCCCAGACTGGACCTGGCGGGCATTATACTATTTAAAATTTTCATAACAAATGTTGTATTTTTAGAAAAAGATAAATTATTTGAAACAGTATAATAAAAGTAAGCACATATTAAACGTAATACAATTTTCTTTCATAAAAAAAAAATGATAAATGTAAAATATGTGTAATTTAAATTGTTAAAACTTTCGTGAGACATTATTATACTTTATTTATTTAAAACAGCTAAAAACTCACGTGTAATTTTCGGTGAACGGTACCGACTAGTTTCGAACTCTTCGGGAGTCCATCATCAGGGCGAGTGCTTATATTTCGGTGGACGCGGTCGCGGCGCGTCTCGCCGTTTTAAATAAATAAAGTATGTGTAATTTGTTTACAATATAAAAGTTTTCATTTGGAACTAGAGTTAGTAAAACACTCACCAGTCGTACAAGCTTGGGGAACTTCTTCCGCACGGTGCTGGACAAACAACATGGCAACAGTGAACATGATCTCTGTAATTCTTACTTAGACATTAGCGGTACATTAGATATTTCCAAACGCTTCGGTAACTTGCATTCCCATAGAAGTGTTTCAAATAAAAATGTACACTTTCTTCAACATGTCAAAAATATACTAGAATTTTTCGAACTTTTTTTAATTCGATATATTACAAAATGGCGTTGTATAATGCACATTTTTATTTAAAATATTTTGTTGTATTCAGACATTTGTGAATGGTTCTAACAATTTTTAGTTGTCAGAATTACTTAGAATGCTTATTACCAATGTGCTTGGAAAAACCTAGTGCGTGTTTCAAAGATCTTAAAAAGGTATATTGGGACTCAACTTTAGGAAGCAATGTAATACAATATGGCGAAATATTATAACAATTATAATGGTTTAAGTTAGAATATAGAAGTAAAAGTTGGAATCAATACCCATACACCCATAACATGGTAGGATATGTATATTTCAATCACTCTTATTTAAAAAATAATGTATTAAAAGTCTATAAAGGATGCAAAATATTAATTCCAACTAAATTGAATTCAGGACAGACAAGACAACGTATGGAGTGGAGTAAATAGTGGGAGATTTGTTTTTTTAATATTAGTGTTCATATTTTATTTGTTACAATCAGAATTTTTTTTATTCAAATGGTTCACAATTCACAAAAATTGACAAATTTAGGCCGATGGATAAGAAAGTTTCGTAAAAGTATGTACAAAAACTAATGCATTTGACAATTTTTGTAAACTTCATACATTTTCGAAAGATCTACATTTTAACAAAAAATATTTGTTGGATAAATTGCTATCACTACCACACCTTTTTCATTAATAGCAAAATAAAAAATTTAATGTTTGTTCCAAGTTATCAAATTATATTATAAAATACTATTATGAAAAAGGTGTAATATTTAACAATAACTTCTTTGCTATAGACATTTATTATTATTTTTCAGTTTAAACCACAGCTATCAATACGATTTTATTATAGGAAACCTTTTTTTTCATAGTACATTTATTTTTCCAATCTTTTCATCGTTCTATTACATGGTTGATCAACAACTCACAGAAGGAGTTTAATTTTCAACCCAAACCTTACAAAAAGTATATCCAAGGCTTCCAACTCTTGGAACTTCAAATGGTATAAATCAAATATTACCTGATGTAATCATCATGAACACTAAACCTGTTCAGCAAGGGGTTGCCTTTCAGCATCAACTCTACCAGCGGAAGACTTCTTAAAGACTCCAGTGATCCAACAACTGGTATCTAGAAGTTATGATTTGACAATTTTATTTTTCATATTTTTTTTTAGAAAAAACATTAGTAGATTTTTGTTAATTCACTAATATTTCTTGGAAATCCAAGTAAGCTTGAAAAAGCTTGTTAGGTTATGGTTCACAACAATAGTCGAATGTCTGGATTTGAACCTGTGACTGCTCGATCAGCAGTTCGCAACCGAAAACCTTAGGTTCTTGTAGTGTAACACTAGCTTCTGCCCATGACTTTATCCACAAACTATGAGCTATTCCAAATATGTTCTATGTATTAATTAATTTTCCTTTAACTATTATAAGAGTTTCATGCTAAGAAAAATACACTCATCCAAACTCACACATTTAAAATATTTGTAAGAGAGTACACGGAAAAAATAATAATAATTTACCCTGTTATCGCCTAAATATAAAATTTTCAAGTTTTTCAATTTGCCTGCCATAATCTTGAGATGGTCCAGTCCATGCAATTTGTTATCATTGAGATTCAAAGCTTCAATATCAGGTATGTTCTCCGCTATAATATCTATAGCAGCAAGCATGATGACTGGTCGAAATAAACCGCAGAAAATTTCAGACAAATCTAGGGAAGAAAAAACAAAGTTAGAAACTTTTACATTTTTTTATCATATTTGGTATGGAATTTGGTTATTCTATATTTTTAAAATCAGCTTTGGTATACTTCAAACATACTTTATCATAAACTTTTAAGGCTGGTCAAAAAAGAGGAAGTTCTTTTGATATTCAATGAATACAATATAAAGATAATATTGACCGTGTAATATTTTAACAATGCACTTACCAGGATCAGCATGAAATTTTGTCATGTCCAAGGCTTTTGTTGCTGGATTGTATCTTTTAGCCATAACTAACTTCATTTTTTCCTTCATATTGGCATCCACATTAGCATTGGGAACGGCATTCCTCACAATCACCACCATTTTGAAACCATCAGGCATTACAATCTTTTTATCAGCTTTAAACAAACTCTCGGCTGATTTAACATCATCCACATAGAAGATGGCAGCATTACCATTGATTCTATAATAATGTGGT
The DNA here is from genome assembly GCA_013186455.1 of Papilio dardanus tibullus. Lineage (NCBI taxonomy): Eukaryota > Metazoa > Arthropoda > Insecta > Lepidoptera > Papilionidae > Papilio > Papilio dardanus. The sequence goes on along the minus strand of QDHC01004758.1, from coordinate 227,932 downwards.
ATGAAGATATCTGGCGATATGTGATTGAGGAGAGCTCGTAATACAACATCTTTCTCATGTTTTGCTCCATATGGAATTACTATTTGGTACCAGGGCAGCATACCTGGTATAAACTTCTTGCCAGGATGGCCTGGTCTTGGCGCAGGAGAGCCGAGACGCCCTCCGCGACCTCTAAACGGCTTTCTCAGCCCTTGCCCTCCAGACATACCCATATCAACATCGTCATCAAGTAATAATTTAGCATTTTTGTTCCAGTGATTAAATTTATTCTTGCCTTTGTTTGTACCTGGTTTGAAGCTGACACGTCTCGGGTTATGTGCTCGATCATCGTGTTCTATAAAATAAAGTCTTGCATAAGGATAACAATTGTTGTGTTATTTAAATATAGTTAGGAAGGATAGTATTATTATAGGATACACCATTAGAAACAATAAACAATTTTTAATTCCATGATAAGTTTCAATTACGACGGAAAATGCGCACTTACCAAAATGATCATTATCAGTTTTCCAGTTTTTTATACGTCCTCCACCACGTTTGGGCATGTTAAGATTTTGAAAAGAATTTCTATTGAATAACACTTCAAAGCTTAATGATGTGGTTTCTAGCGTCCTATTTATATAATTAATGTTGGTTACGATAAAGCTTTGGAAACAGAAGAAGAAGAATCTTTGTCACGATGTAAATGTAACTTCAATGAAAACAAGACAAAGATGGCTACCAAAGCCTGATCCCTAACTAAAGATAGATAGGTCAAAAGAGTATAAAAAATGGATAGGTTGGTCGTTGCCGGCTGGCGGAAGCACGACAGATAAAATTAGTAGTAATACGTTTTTTAAAAATTAAATTCAGCCAGTGCTTGGCCACGATTCTTGGATTTCTCTAAAAAGTATTCACTTCCAAACATTTCAGGAAAATCCTTTGAAACCTAGATTTTAACCTCACAAACAGGTTTTTAAATGTGAATAATGTATTTGACGGGAGAACCCTGCGCCGCGTTTATCTTTAAAACTATACGTGAAGTGTATTACTGTTTTTTATTCGAGAAAATTCTTAGAATTCGTCCCAAAGCCGAACGAGCCGATAAAATAAATCGAAAATAAAACATAATGGCACCCAAAAATCAACTTTTTTTTTACTAATATTACTGCAATTCTCTATGGTTTAATCTTTTTTTTCTATGATCTACAAATTATTGATTTTGCGTGTTTATTTTTATAATAAAAAATCGTATATAAGAAATTTTCAAATTTTCTTTTACCAACCAATCATTAAATATTAACTAAATATGTAATAGTTATTTCAAAAGAAAATAAGGCTTCCTAAAATGAAACGTAGGAGAAACCATAAAGTTTAAAAATAAAACGACCAGAGACAAAGTTCGTGTGCTTTTCATCGAGTCTGCCATGTTTTGTCCTACTTGTCGCGCTTGATCAACGCGTTCGCGATTTCTGTTCCAAACTACTATTTTTCTGAATGTATTACAGGCTGTGTTTTGTTTACAAATAGTGTAGTTCATAACTCTGTAATTATTTAAGTGTAGCTACATATTAAGCTACCACTTTTGATACTTGTGTGAATAATGGTGTAGTTCGTATTTCATCAAATTTTGAAACCGTTCAAAAGCTTGCCACAGTTGTAATTTGTATTCGGTGAATCCGTCGCAATTTTTGGAAACGTTTGTTCTTGTCTGCCGAGGTGATTACCTATTACATCGGTTCTGTGACGCAACCCACGTGCACATAATAGAGCAAGCATCTCGTGCACATTTGTTATTATTTTGTTCGCGGCTCGCGAGTTTGTGAAGCCGTAAGGATCGAATCGGATCGAAGAAGGGAAATCGCGTCGTCCGTCTTGCTCCCTCACGGCGCGTTCCATTCTGTTGCATTTATCCATTTTCATTAATCGAAATAAGTTTTTTCGTGCGGGTGTGCATAATTGTTTTCGTGCGCGAAGGCTAGTGTTTATTGGTGCGAGTGCGAGGTGCGAGCGCTGTGGAGGCGCGCGGCACACGTGACGCGAGCCGAGTGTTTGGGTGTCAGTGGTCGGCGGGCGCACGTAGTCCGGCTGCACTCTGCAGTGCGGCGTGCCTCGGAGGTGATTCACCGGCGGCTTGTTGATCGTGCTTATTTACCCGCGAGTGCAACACAAGTGCGTGGAGGAAGTGCAAAGGCATGTGTGGCGCGCGACGGCGCCGATGACACCGTCGTCCGGGGCGACGGCGATTTGAAACAGTGAACCGTGTGCTAGCTATGCGTTTCGGGTTATGAGTGTGTGACAAAGTTGAAGGGTGCTGAGGACACTGGAGCCCCTAGACGGAGTTGGGCCCGCCGGGGCGGCCCTGGTGCTTCTTGGGGCTCCTCACGAAGGCAAAATGGCAGCGTGGAACCGCCATCACCACTTTAACATGCTCATGGATGAGAATGCCAAAAACAAATGTAAGTAAAATATAATTATCTACATTCACAATATTCAAAAACTTTATCAATTTGGAGCAGCGGTTGTTTGCATCAGAATTAAAATAATAAGAAGTAGTTTTATGTGTTTAGCAGTCTGTAAATTTTAAAGTTATCAATTGTTTATAATAAAATAGCTGAAAGTTAAATATGAGGGTAACATTTACAAATAAAAGGGTTTGACGTTGGATTTTATTGAAACTACCCTTCGATTTTTGTAAATGTTAATCACAATTTTATTATATTGTTAATTTGATTTGATATTTAGTAATTTTGTTATAATTTGTTAGATTAAATAAGGTTTGTAATATACATGCCTTAAGACAAATATATATTTATTAGTTTTTTTTTATAAAGAATGTTGCGAAAGACAATGATAATGCATGCAAATAGTTTGCATTTATTATTACACATGTTTGAAATGGTTTATATGACATTGAAGATGAGTTCTTGCATAACATTATGTTATTTCTTTTTATTATAAGTTATTGAGTATTCTTCATATTAATTAAATGTTTTTGAAAAGAAGACTAGAACATATGAAATAGAGTAGGTAGGGACAGGTAAATCATGACTCAATCTTACTAATGTTAGGTATAGAATTGAAAATTTGGACAGAGGGATGTGTTAAGGTATCTCTAGGTCGGCTGAATGGACCTTGCAATGTTATTTTGCAGAAAGTATTTTTTTATTCCATGTAAACAGAGTAATGGACAACAGCTAGTGTTTTCATAAATTTGATAAAACTAATACACGGCCTGAATTCAATATTCACACAATACTAGGTACTAATTGATATTGTAGAAGCTCTGTGGTCTATGACGGTTGACCAACATCAAAACACACACCCTGGAGGGCACCTTGATGATGAATATAGTTTTAATGGTGCCTCATATCTTTAGAAAGCCCCTTCACTTTACTATTGATAGACTGTACTAGATGCTTGGTCCTCAACTTCTACCAATGGTAATCTTCATGAAACTCCGATAGCACTCTTTGGAGATGGGAAGAAGTAGATTAGTATGTAGTAAGTTTCTATCATGTTTGCAACCATTCACACTGAGTCAACATTCCTTTTAGTTGTTTTCAATCTGACAAGTGAAGGTATTTTATATTTTGTTTTTTTTTTCAACATTCATTAGAAGATGAGAAATTAAGAATGTAGTTTGTTCATCAGTAAAAGTAACTAATCATATTTTTGTTAAAGTAAACTACGTCGTATATACGATTATGATTGACGTAAGATCGTATGTGTATCAAACCGTTGGCCGTTTGATGTAGCCGACGTAACGTTCCAATAAAAGCACGAATGCATCGAGTCACATGGCCCCTTGAGTCATTGACAATACAATTTTCCGTCCTAGCACCTCCTTTACACGGCCCTATACACAATTGCAAGCAGAGTATACCCTGTAGGTGTATATTATTGGATGCACACCCTCCCGCGTCCTGCGGGGAGCGCGGTGCCCTACATCCCTTTGACCTGATTTTCAACTGGCATTTGACTGGAGTTTAGTTGCGGTTCCGTTGGGTTTGATTGATCGATTTTACGGTCGTACTATGATTTGCATCAATACACGTAGCTATCTCGTACACTATACATTATTCTACTTGATGAAACTACTATATGATATTATTGAAACTTTCAAATATTAGAAGACTAAGTTAATACGTGTTATAAGGTAATTCGTTAATACCTAAATTCTGAAAAAATATAGCGAAAAACATCAATGACGGCAGTTTCACATGCCGGTTACTCAACCGGAAAGCAAAGATTGTTTTACGACATAATTTGGAGTTTATTTCGGGACGAATTATGATCGCTCCATGTAGCCTCGACCCCAAAACTGCTTAATGCGCGACTTCGACCTCCCCAACCTTTAACCTAATTCCTCGTCCACCCCCGCAGATGGGTACTTGCATCGATGCTTTTATAAGATAACAACACTCCCACGCCATACTCCCGGCCCGACTGTGTTCCATTGAAATATAATTATAGTGATCACAACTTTCATTTGTTGTGCCTCTGCCATTGTTTACAGAATGACGATTGACGATGGTTACACGAGGCAGATGCGGGATTTGAATAGATTCGATTAACGCACCCTTATATAAAATTAATTTGATTAAAAAAAAATCACTAAGCTACAATTCTGATTGAACACCAACATTCGTCATTATAATAATGTAGTCATAAATGTCTTATTGTGCCCGTCTCGAGTTCTTTCACATCCCACGCTTTTGGCACTCAATTGGCGGTCATTATATTTGTCGGATATTCCGAAATAACACAAATAAACCGCTCCCAATCACCAATTTCGAGGAAATAGGTGACATTATCTCTCAGTGCATCTTTTTGTTTTATAAAATTAGCTTTTCTTTGAAATCTTTACTTTTGTTTCACGTGAATATTGTTTTAAACTAATTATAAATTGAGTCTCGAAATCCAGGATACTTAGAAACTTGTTCGCTTAGGAAATACTGAACTGCCACTATTTTACAAATAAAAAGAAATTTTTAAATATTGAAATATTTTCGTAAAAGAAACTCAAGTTTTCTCTTTTTTTATGACTACCTTCATGCAATAACAAAAACAAAACATGACGACACTATGGTCGCGATATTTGCAGCGTTCGGAGTTTGTGCGGCGAGCGTCTGTGTTGGTATTTTTGCTTGCGCGATCAACTTTCATTTAGCGCTGTCTCTACGCGGATGCTGGCCTCACGGTGTGCTGCTATTAAGCCCAAACGCTCGTGCACCGACCGCCATGTAGATGCTATCGTGCTCTTTGGAAAGTAACCGACAACGGTTTACTTCGGCGTTAAATCGCTCTCTCAATTTCGTTTCCGTGAACACATTTTGTATTTAAGTTAACTTCAATTGAAAATGTAATGTTTGGATCCTTACAGTCCGTTTATGTTAGATAGTAACCACTACTCTAGTTAATCACTCCAGTTCAGGTAAAGATGGGCCAATAGATATTGGGAATCGTATTTATTTCAAACCACTCATTCAAATTGACAATGCTAGTGTTATCGATTTATCAGGCTCAGTTTTCAATCTCCGAAAGGTTAACTGAAATCGACACGTTTTTATAGACGACCCAGTTTTGAATATCCCAGAATAGAATCCGAAAATAAACCTTGGCAAATGATGTAAGGGAAAACAATGCTTTTATCATTGTCGTAGCGTGTACATCGTTTACGTATACGAAAATACATCCCTGTAACACATGGTAACAAGTAATTTAACGGTATCGAGTGAAGCACAGCACGTCTCGACAACGGCGCGGTGCGCCGACGGTGAATGGTCACCTTTCTCCGACACACAGTCTAGACAAGTCAGTTTCGACCCGTGAATGAATTTAACATTGGAATGCGGAACGACGAATTTTTATCATGATTCATTGCCCTCTCGATGCGCCCGGTGCGGTGAAATTGTTTCGTTTTGTTACTCATATTGATTGCCGATAGCTTGAAAATGCTTGTAACACAATCCATTCTACTTTAGGCTACGGAGTAGATGCGATACGTTACTTTTAATTAACTGTTTCTACTAATTATTATAATTTATTTCACGCCTTGTAGGTCACTATACAACTATCTAATTTAACTGAAGTTTAGTTGTTGTTTAAGCCCTGAAGTTTATCCATTACCCCGTTATTGCATTAAAAAAACATGTTCTTTACTTTCACTTCGTATCAAATTTCGTAACAAAGTTTTGAGATTTAAACTGCCTTTTGTAGATATTTAATAAAAAATGCTTCATTTTAAAGTCCTTTTTCACCACTTGTCCCAATAAATACTACCAAATAATATTTGATGATATTTTATTGACATTAAAGACCTACGTAGTGTTAAGTAGTGCGTTAAAATCGGACCGTTGGTTTTTTCCCCACTGTTCATTACACGCTTCTAACGAAGTTCAATAACAATTCGTCGTTTGGTCGAGAACAATGCGTGGGCCACGTGGGCATGGTGGGCATTGTGTCCTGTGTGGGCATTCAGGTACGCTATGCTAATGCTAAGATTTCTCCGGCGGTCCGTCGGACTCAAGCCATTGTATCTGTTCTCGAGGTTTCATTGCGCGCCGGCGACCATTTGCATTTTAATTGCTCGAAATCTCGCTTACATATTACGTGCTTTCTGTCAGTTTCACGGGAATACATTTTTGTGGAATGCAACGTGACTTTTGGACGAGTTATCATATAGGTTTTAATTTTGTGTAATATAAAATAGCGTTTCTATTGCATAAAACTTAGTACATGTCTCAAAGAAAGACATTGTGGAAATGGTAATTTTTAGAATTTAAGAATCAGTGAGTCAAAGTTGTATGCGCGAAAATTGACGCTATATAATCTCTTTAATAGATACTAAAAATTATCACAACGTCTGAGTCGTAGTTACTCGTGTGATTTTAAATAAAATGATTCGCTTATTGCCATTGGTATTGCGCAACAATAGTTCATTGAAGCGATTATTGTGTTTTATTGTGATTTTAATATGGTTCGTAATTTCCGCTTGTCACGAAGAAAAATAAACACAAGGCAGTAAGCATTATAGTCGGCCGCTACACTGGCGAGGTGTAACGAGGCAGCCCTAAAGTGCCCCTCGGAGTCGATGACCGGCTGCTAAGGTTTTTGCGCGGCGGCTGTGCTTTATATTTTAATAACTGAATGTATGGAAAGCATCGATTAACTGTTACGACGCCAACGCAACTCCTTGGGATACAAGTCTAGTTATAAGACAAAAAAAAACTCCAATCTTTCGATTCGGGAAGCAGGAAGTTGTTAGGTAAGCCATCGACGCTAAATATGATAGCGCGGTTACACGTTTTCCAGTGGTCTTAAAAACATCATAACTTGTAAATGAAATGCCTACATTTCCAGGATATAAAGTTCATTTATGTTTTTCCGTCGTACATCCTGGTACAACTTTCTTATAAAATACAAAATATATCAGCTATTTCATGACAATAAAAACAAAATAAACACCGCTTAACCTCATCGGCTAAAGGACAAGGGGTACGAATGTTTCAAACAAAACTTTTATACCGCTGAGAATGTTTTTCGTTTTGGTCTCTCCACGTTGGCAGCTAGTATTTTTGCGACCTTCACACCTCGGGTGTTCGTTGCCCTTTGTGTTTCGAAATTCGGTTCGAGTTACGTGTCGGCTTGGACAATAACCGTCGTCTAATGGACATCAGAAAACGGCCGTCGTCTCGGTTCGCCTGCCTTCATAATGGAAGAATTGCGTAAACTTGAATACCTAATTGCAACTTTTAGAGTTAGTCAATCGCTCCTTGTTAAAACTGATCGGGCGAGAGCTGAACGTTTAGAACACAAGTATTGCATTCGCTCGATTTCAATACTAGCGCTGCGGGCTGGTAGGTCTGAAGTGAGGCGGGAATAATAGATATGAACTCGATTGATATATCTAACAAAACAAAGTTGGTTACACGTTCCAAACTCGGTTTAAACTTATCTCCGCTCCGTACGCGCTCTGCTTCACTTCCTTATGTAACAGGGAAGTGATAAGTTATTTAGATACATTGAACAAATAAAGCTTTTAGTGATAACACAAATGTCATTTGTATTCATAATTTAATTTATAAATAACACCTTGATAATTTTAACATGTTGTTAACTGATATAATTAAAAGTTATAAGATTATGAAATTACGGATAAATTGATTATGAAGTTTTAAATTTTGTGGACTTTGATATTATAATTTGAGATAAAGCAATTTTAATTTTCAACCGAATTATGATATCTTCGATAGATCTACTATTTTGCAAGCTATTTTACTGTCAATTCAATGTTTACCAGGTTCTTATATTCACAGGAATTGAGTATTGTAAAATTGGCTTTATATTACTTTACAACAAAGAGATTAAGTTTTTTGTTGTTATTTTCCGTCTTGAATACATTTTATTGAAGTACTCAATTCGAGGACATGTTAAAGGTAAAAAGCCTCGGTGGTATACCCAGCGGGCCCCGACGTCGTTGACCGGCGGTTTTTGCTCGGCCACAACCACTCGCCTCCGCAAACTAGAGCAAAACACAACACCACGCTGTATTACCATTTGTTTTATTATCTTTTGTGGCCGAGATATATCTTATTAATGCACGTTAAAACATTACTTTGAGCGAAAATTGTCTTCAATACAAGACAGTAAACAATAATCGATAGTGAATGTCTGTGTAGTTCTTATTCAGATGAGCCCATAACAAATCTGTGAAGGCGTGAATGTCTTAAAATATGAGGCAAATACTTAGTCATGATTCACATGATATATCTTAGATTCGCAAGATTATCCATTTGCGGATTATGAAAATAAAAGAATATTTCATAGTATTCTGTCTAAGTAGTGATAAGATTAACTGCAATGTCATATTAACTTTTTAGCAAAGATAGTCACTGAAACGCTATCTTTTTGAACATTTCACAGATACTATAAACAAATTCGTCATCTCTTGGGAAAAACGTTGGTTACACTAAACGATTAATAAATCAAAGACTACGCGATAACAAGAAACATTTCAATATTGGAAAATCCTTTTGTCTGTTCGTTTTTATCATTTACAACCATCTAAGACTTTGTATGCGATCATTAGAGAGAGTAAACATGCCGTTTAAGCTTCGTTAAATAGGTAGGGTGTCACAATGCAAAACGGTGTCGTAATTTCACTTGACTGGGCACAAGAAAGCTCTCGAAACGTGTATGCAATTTTAGTCTTGTTTATATTATCTTAAGATAAACGTTATTTTGTCTCCGGTATGTAAGATTGAAGAAGTAAGACGTCTTGATCAATGATGAGACAGAAATTCGCGTGTCATCGACAGTCGGGCGTGATAACGGCGCGGTGTTTTCGCGCGCGCTCGCCGAGGCCCCCGCGCGGGCCTCGGGTGAACGGCCAGACAGGCGGGCGGCCGGCCGTTAAACCTGCCTGGGACCCGTCCTGCGGCCTCGCCTCGCCTCGTGCCTTGCGCCTTGCTTCGACTCGCGAAACGCCTCGCGAGCTACGACTGCGCCTCGATTAATGTCTCCACGCCGCCGGTGCATGCGGTTTTTTTTATCACACCCAGTGTAAGACCATTGAAGTGGGTATATAGATAATAGGGTATGTAGGCGGCAGAGTGTTTATAAAACACAATATACATTTATCTTTATTGAACTCACCGTTGTGGGTTACTTTGTTAATGTTTAGTTATTTTTTCTCAAATATTTAATCTTCATTTTCGTATAATTTTAAAAAGTTTTAAAAATGATGTCTAAATTATTGAAATAAAATTCTAATTACATATTTTTTAATACCAAATGTAACTTTTTGGCATAACCTGAGTCCACCGGATGAATAAAATAACGCCAAATATGAAGTTTTTATTTATATATATTTGACTGTACAATTTTGTACCAATTCACACAATTGGTTTTTTTTGTATTAGCACTTGTTCAAAACTATTTCCATTGATGATGTGCTCAGGTACTACTGTTTAAATTATACATGATAGCCTAATTAGCATAACAATCTTAACAGACGTAGTAACTAGGCAATTAATTACGTGACGATGGTACGTGTTGCTAGGTAATTCATGCAGCATGCCTACGTCATGCGGACTTGGCGTCTACATGTTTTATCAACTTTGAAATATGGAGTTTTCTTACTATTGATATTAAGTACTTTGTGGTAAGAATACCTATTGACGGAGCTCCTTCTTTTTATTTACGTTAAATAGCAAGATGGCTCCGTTTAATTTTCTTTCTTCGTATCTTTTTCATTAGGAATTGCAATAGGGGGCACTGTCCATGTTCGGTCAGGTGAAGGTATTTACGGGTGGGACGCACTGATTGTCCCAAGAGGATAGGAATTTGTGCATGGCTAAAGAGGTCTGTTTGCACCAAAGAAAATCAAACAAAAAAAGTCTAAGATTGCAATTGTTTTGTTTTATAGTAGCAATAATATATTTTTAGATTATTTTCTTGTTACTTTTATTATTGTATTTTGTCTATATTTTTGTGCTTAATGACTTTTTTGTGCTTTGGTGGTCGTCGTATAGCAGCAGAAGTTAGATTGTAATACGCTTGTGTTTACATATAGCAAAATAATGGTTTCAGAGATACTATGTGTATTAAAATGTATAATAATTGGAAAGTAAGAATTATCTCAATAAATAAATAGTATAAATGGTTGAATAAGAAATAAAATTATCACAAAATACGGTTATATCATAACTCTTGTATCAGAAAGTCGTGTAGAATATAAACAAATAGGAAAGAAAGTTGCCGCTATCAGTCAGCTGAAATATTCATCGGTCGGCCGTCGTGTTTGCTGTTGACTGATTTATTTCTCCCGGCGCTCCGACGAAAACAAAATTGTCCGGAGACGCCGCGCACCGCGACGCCCGGTCTGGACTAGGCGATGCAAATGAGACCTCCGGACGGTCTTCTCGCGTTTATGCGGCGCTTCTGACGCTATGAAAATCCACTAGATGCATTATTCTTCCGCCTAAGTGCTTAATAGAATATCCGCTGAATAATTCACCAGTCGAAGACGGCTAATAAAAGCATGGCCGACAAGACGTCGTTCGATATGTAAAGAGATGAGATCCGTTCGTGAATAATATCCCGGTGAGATTGTTTAGGGCGCTAGTTCTGCCGGCGCGCGGGGCACAGGTGGGCTCGGGCCGACGTCTGCGCCGTGCCGGGTGCTCTTTCATTCTTTGTTTGCGCCAAGGATTTGCATACAATCGGAGAAATTGCGTAGCTGCCAGCGACCGACGGAAAAAAGGAATTCGTGTAGTTTTATATGCACACGAATGTTTCCAAGTGCGGGCCCTTACCTCGTCTTTTTCTTCTAACGTATCGCGCTTAAAAACTTTCCGATACTGTTTCCATGTATGAAAGCAACTTATTTTGTCTGGAAACTTTTTTATATTCTTTAAATTTCGCGTAGCGTCTCTGACGTTGGTTTCCTTTAAAGTCTATCTGTTATATCAATAGTAATGTGAAAAGAAAAATATGGGAAATTTAATACATTATTCGCATTAACCTATTCCATAACAGCTAACTAGAACGAATTAGGTTATGTTTCTTTAGTGTATCGTGTTTAACCAAACATTTGTTATTTACTTATGTCTCTGTCGCTGTATACAAATCATCTTGATCTGGATCAATATTAAACACGATGTACTGAAGACGATGTTGCATAATTTTAATACAATGGAACGATTTGAAAACATTGCATCGAATTGTTGTCGTAATTGGCGTACGGTGGAACTGTAACGTGCCGTCGTCGATGCCACACTCGACGTCACGTATATCGACATAATAGAATACGGAAAACCCTGCAAATTAAACGCAAACCGTGATTTTTAAACCGTCCGTTGTGTCTGTTTATGCACGTCTAACTTGTTAAATAATTGTAATGCGTGTTAAGGATGATTTTAATTACTTTTATGATTTTAAAAATAAAGACCACTTTAGTTAATTGTTTTTTATTCAAGTAAAAAAAAATGATAGATGTTATTTTAATATTACTAAAACAAACAACGGAGGCAGATAAATGTAGAGCTTGTCAAAAAACAATTTTCTGTTATTTTGGTTGACTTATTTTGAAATCCATACTGCACTTTTAAATAAACGTACACATGCATACGAGTATCTATAAATAGCTTGTTTATTAAATCAATTGCTGACAAGGAAGTAGGAAACGGTCGCGTCGATAGGCGCGCGAATCATCGATAAAATCGCGGCGGCTATCGTGAAGCAAACCTGCATGTTTGTCATCTGAATCACGTGGCCTTCCGCTCGGTTATTACTGCCAGCGATCGGCGGCGGCGCGCGTTAGTTGAGGCGGGCTTGCCGCGCCGGCACACGCCGATGCTGCGTTACAACGTTCGCTCCGATACACAAAAACATCGACACGTGCACAAACACTGTTGCACAATACGCGACCGCGAAACACACTTGTCCACGATATGCATTCGCGTTGCTTCAACACTTATCAAAACATGTTGGCGATGATAACTAACGTCTAGTTATAATCAGACGCCGAAAAAAATGACCCGTGATCCGTACGCGCGCCACCGGCGAACAATAACAGTGCTCTGAGTTATAGTTTTGTTTCAAGTGATTATTGTGTTATGTTAAGTGAAAATAGTGCGAAGAGATGATATCGATCACTGGAGACAAAGGGCACGAAAGTAAGTAGTCCGTGAGAGATGCGGTCCTTGTAGCCGTAGCGTTGTACACAGTATTCTTCTACCGGCGATATGTCAAGGATGCCGACTTAATGGATTCTTGGAAGTGTCGGACGACGAAATGCGCAGTTATTATACGTTAACCGTACTCGTTTGAACTTCCAGCTAGGGCCTCCACATGACCTTGTAATAGATCCGATACAGGGATGTCATAAAGCCACACATGCGCACTATTATTTGTTTACTATTTCGTGCTATGCCGATGATGTAAACAATAATCGACAAGGGACATTCCTTGCAACCACAATGTGGACCTACTTTTAATAAAGATATTGGATTCATAATTGAATGTTTAGTTATAATTTATATTCAATAAACTGAATTGTATTTACGTCGGCAAAGGTAAGGTTTTAAATTAGTATTTACGACAAAAAATTTAAACATAGGTCTTTATATTGAACTGTATAACGCTAAAAGTAATTCGCTAGTGAAAACGAATAGACAAATATTTTGCTGTAGCTCTAAATTTATTTACATCGAAAACTGCAATTGCGGGTCGTATAGGACGAAGTCGACTATGTTGCACCTCCCACGCCAATCTACCGGCGGCTAGTCGCATTCCGCGCATACCTACCACAGGTTGTCGGCCGGCACCGTGGCCGGTTCCGACCCGCTTGCAGCGGTGACGTAGCAACTCGTCTCCGCGCGTTCGTCGGCCCGCGTGATGCCATCCACGCGAGCCCTTCCTCCCCCCGCCGACCACCGAACGCTGGCGGATCGAACGGGACAATCCAACACTATCTCACGGTCCTACTTACGCTGGTCGCCGCTACTGCGCAGTTTAAATGCAAACTAGTTATAGTGTACCATCAAGGCACCGAGATCGCGTGCGCTTTCGCCGCGTGCTACCTTTCTACGCCGAATTTGACATACGACCCCAAAATAAGCCGTGAGGTGAAAGACATGTTTCACCTCTTTGGCATTGAAATCCAATAAGCCGAGTATTGATCCGCGGGAGTAACTACGCCGTAAACAACTCTACATTACATTTTATTTCGTTCGAAATTACCCGCTGCGCTGTATAAATGTGACATGTTCGGGTCTAGAACGTTTCTTTTTTGACAACCTGCTGAAGAGTTGCAAATTGCCGAAAGTTCCGTAGTTTTTATTCGTGTCGTCGCTTTGATACGAAGAAGATTTCGCAGACTACGTCTCGACGCTTTGTACGGAACAGTACATACCTTAATGCTAATTCTTTGATGCGGTCTGATTTTCAATCGTGTATACGTCATTCATCACTACGCCGCCGCTTACGTGTGATGTTATGAGAACGCGCCGAACGACATTGATTTATTTTGATACACAGTACTCGTTTGATAAATATCTGACAAAAGGCCTATCAGCTGATAAGTAATAATAACATTGTTTATCAAACGCCCTTTGTAATATAGTTTTAACGTTGAGGATAAATTCGTATTACATAATGTTATTACTATCTATACGTACACATATATTGCGTTATGTTGACATTATTGTACTGTAATGTAAACAATACGCAATAAACTGAAATGTCTGTACGTACAGCATAGCTGGATGTCTTGCTTTACTTTATAACAGTAAAGAATACAAACATATTTGTTTCCCAATGGTGAAAAGTCGTTGGCGATTTGCTCACCGCCATAAATCCCTCTGTAAAGAACCTTTATTTATTTATGAATTTAATATACTAGTAATTGTTATTAACAAGTGTGTAAGTGATATTATAAGTCGACATGTTGAGCAACAACAGAGATTGCGCGATCATTCAGTGTGGCGACTCTAGTGACTAGCGACTCAGTAGTATCATCTTCGCACACGTAACGTATATCGTTTCCTACTCAACTACGCAGTTGTTTACACGTGCACATGTGCATGATGCAGTCCGCAACACATCTCAATAATACAAAATCTTAAACACATAGAAATTATTTGACATTTATTGTAACACTCGTTGTTTTAAAGATGAAATGCAATTTTGTTAATTTATGACACGACATGTAATTACACAAAGATTTATTGATAAGATTAATCATAGTAATATGTATTCCATTCCTTATCCTGATTATGATAATTTCAATAAGAATCCATAGAAAACAACAGTCATTTACTCAGTGACAACGCATGATATAGGAAGTAACTATTATACTATTGGAGGAAAATCGGATCAACCAAATTAATATCATATATTTATTTGGTTTCTTTTCTTCTCAACCAATAATAACTCTGATGTATTATGGATTTTGTGACATATTCCTCATACTAAAATAATTACTTATTGTATAAATAATTCTATCCAATTAATGAAAGTCCCAATTAAACTTTGTTTTTAAATCGGAAACTTACTAGACATTCAACAAACTTTTTGTTGAGAGAACTCGCCTTGAAATAAACGAGAGCCTCGAACGGTGGTGTTTTATTATGAAATGTCACGTTGTGCCAGACGGTACATAAATAAGACTGAATTAACTCGTCTGCGACCTCTGGAACGATGAAGTTCGTTCTCACACCTTGGATTACGTACTTTAAAGCGAAGTTTACCAAGTGATTAAATATCAAACAATGATAATAACAATCATTACGCTTATCTTTAACCCCAATGGCACTGCTACACTTTACAATGCACTTTATTGGGTAACAACTTTTATGTATATTGAATCAAAACGATTTTTTATAGTGGCGCATGCTAACAAGGTTGAATTTATTAGACTCTTTCGTAACATTGTGAGGTTAATAAGCAATATTGAGGCCAACGCTTTTAAAGTAAAATCGACATGTAGAGTGAAGTGGTTTACTGTTTCGTAGAACTTCAAAGTGAAGGCACCTACAAGCTTATTTCGGTGACAAGTTTTGGCGTACATCAACTCGAATGAAAAGTTTTTGAAACATTGATCGGCTTGCTCGAACAACCTACCAAATTTAGTAGGCGTGTGAACTGAACGTGTGCCTATTGTCAACATTTTTCAAATTATGGTAGCGTCACGATTAAGGTTAATGACCTATTGAAAACTTGTTTGAAGGATTTTTCCAAATCATGTTTTCAATATACTTTGTATTATTGTACCTGTATAAATACTTTAAAACCGACTGGTGTTGAGACTATACTTGATTGACTACTTGTAGCCGGTTTCTTATATTTCATATTATGTGGTTTGCCGTGTTTTACACCAAATTTTACCTTTTACCTAATTATAATTAATGTGTTAAAGTACCTAATTGATTTGATTCTTAAGAAACAATAAGTGATTCACTTTCTGAAAATACGAGTCATATTCAAGTGGTGATTCATTTTGTACGCGGCTAAATATTTGATTTGTGCGGCACGTGGGCGTTGGACAGGTGCTTGGTACCACCTAAGCCACGAGAAATTCTAGCTGTTATTTCTTACTTGATAGAAGCTTTGCACTTGATCGCCTTTACACTTTGACCTGATGTAGAATCAATCTTAATTCTCATGCATTAACTTACAATGAACTTTATGTTTATATGTGTTTTTGAACAATGTATTTTGTGATTGTTGCAGTGGGCGTTGTGGGCGGTGGTATGCCGGAGGGCGCGGGCGGCGAGCGGCGGCACGTGCCGCTGTACGGGCGGCTGGTGGCCGAGGACCAGCTGCCCTCGATGAGCGCGCCGTCCGACATTCAGGTGAGCGCTAGAGCGCGCAACACCCGAGCTTTCTGCCGCTACCGTTACCCCCCACAGGTAAATGATGCACGAGACGGTTAGCGCGCCGCACGCTGCACCGGACCGTGCCCCTATCCACACACTTAGCCGAATCTATGAACTTTTACGTGTAATACTTTAGTAGAGGTGTTCTGAGTTCGCACGGTCCGGTACAGTACGCGGACGACTTGATCAGGTAAAAACAAAGCTTAGCCCAAATACTAAATACATGTTAGTTGAAACAGCGACTCTATTGGTTGTCGTACACACAATGTAATATTTGAACAACCCTTGGAAACAGTCTACAACTTGCAAGTGAATTAAATTGAATCGCAAACCGCGACTGTATGAGGGACGTCTGAGGACAATAACCTGCAGAGAAACTCGCTTTGAAAATGTTGACTAATTGAGACACAAGTAGCGACGAGGTATGGCTCAAACTTTTCCAAGATTATTTAATTAAACACGTTTTATGTAACAATATTTTCTTTTATTTAATTAGAAAAATAATAAGACTGTAAATTTTCATTAAAATTTTGTTTTCGTTGATAAAGAATGTCGTAAGTCTTCTAATATTGTGGAATGAATATCTCTGTCATACCGGCAGCCGGTTTCGACCCTTTTAATGTAGACATTAGGACAAAACGCTTAGTCGTCCATCATGAGCACTACAAATGAGTGGACTACTTGTCGGCGCCTTTGTTCGCGTCCCATTATAACGCGGGAACATCAAGAAAAATGAGAATGGACTTGCCGAAAATATCACATAGTAACATAGATCAGATTTATATAATTGTAATAAAGGGTCGTAAGCGATCGAAGCTTAAAATACGATCTAATTACCTAGATTGTTACATACTAGTTACAGATAGGTATCATTCGAATGATTCTATGTAATTGTTCCTAATTTATTGTCTTCGATAGGTGTATATTTTAAAACCGTCTCGTGTGTTAAACTCGCTTTAACGCCTACTCTTTGTCTTATGATTAATGTCAGTATTGTATTGAGTTTGGCAATCTTTTATTTTCGTTATGCTTTCACACATTTTGTAGATTGTTCTATTTCGTATCTATGCTATCTATTTTCTGTTAAATATATGCCTATATTTTTGTAGATCCGCTTACATAGCTAAATAGCATTTTGTCGATGTTTCATTTTTCAATATCACAAAGCACACGTTTTCTATTTTCATCACATTTCACTTAATGCATCTCTCATTTTGTTTTGCTTGCGTAGGTCTATCATTGGTATATTTCAAGCCTAATCAGTCATGTTTTGTCTAGGCTATGCAGGCGAGGATACCACATCACTTTCGAGATCCATCGACAGCACCGTTAAGGAAACTCAGCGTGGATCTTATCAAGACATACAAACACATTAATGAGGTAAGTTATTATTCGACAATTAGACCTGTAACGTTAACGGTATTTATATATACGTGAACACGGAAATTACTGTGTAACCTTGTATGTGTTTACATAATATTAGGGCTTGAACATTGTGACATTATATTTAAACATTTTAATTAAATCAAGGATAGGACAGTTTTCCTTGACAATTATTTTGACATGTTTGAATTAAATTAGAAATATCGGCTTTCAATCAAAATACGGTAGAACGGTTAGTAATTTCCGATTATTTCATCCTCTTATATCGATTAATTCTGTTATTTCTTGGATCTATTGATCTAATATATATGACATTGTTGGTGTCATTAAATATACTATATAGGTATAGAGAAAGGATGTTGAATATCTATGTACCACATATAGTACGGCGCATGAATAACTCATCCGTCTTAAGACTAGTTTAGTATTCGAAGACGTATTTGTATGAAATCAAATGTTACATATCTAGTCAAAATGTAACTTAATAATTTGATAACGATTCATAAATAAGCAGAGGTGTTAAAAATTAGAGTACGACCTTTACCATAGAGCCGTGGGTTTTCTGACACGATTCTAGGAGGTGGGCGGCGTGGGAGTGAAATTTATAGCAGCGTAAATAAGAAAAATACTCAATGAACCAGTAAAATGTTCAATGAAGTAGTGACCGGGTTATTGCGGCAACGAATTATAATTTTTACACGCTGTAATCGTGTTAACTTTGAAACTAGGTGATTGTGTTTATATTGAAAGTTTTTTTTCGTAAATAGAACTTTGATTTATTAACCACTTATTTGTAAAATTTCTTTATAGTCTCGATTTCTATTTTTATTTCTCAAACTGAATAAAGTGATTTTTATTGTTGAGTTTTTTTTTCATTAGGGGTTTTTTAAGATTCCTTCCAAGTTTATCTCTGCAAATATTTCGTACAAATGACGAAGACGTTTCTTGCTTCGTCAAAAACTTCCCTTGATTGACTTTTATAGATGACAATAGAATTCTAAATATTCCCGTTGCTTAGTCACTATATAACCATTTCCTTGTGTCTTAACTTTATACGGTTTTCATAATATTGTTTTTGTCCTAGTTTGTCCTGTTTACGATATTTGCGCGTGTAGCTTCTGTGACCTTTAGTCTGAGTGGGCGTAGTTTTCACTGCAACTAGAACCGTGTAGGCGGTGTTCCAGCGTCATATACATAAGCCGCAAGTTACGCCACACTTATGGGAATTTCAAGGGACTATAATCATTTGTTTACTTTAATATGCTAATTAAATGAATAAATTTAATTGAAACGGGAATTAATAGTTTCACAAACGGGGGAATAACGTTACGATGATTTTGTGACAAAAACTTGTATACCTTGATGCTGTTTTGTCCCGTATAAAAGTGGATTTGCAAGTTCTGCTTTGATATATTTTTTTTATTTATTCGGTTAATTGTATCGTATTAAATGGTAATATTCCAGGTTATTTGTTGTTTTTGTGCCGGTGTCAAAGTAAACTTGAAACCCAAAAATTGGATATGTGCCATTCTATAGCCATCAGGGATAAAATCAACGCCTTATCGTTTCCATGAATTCTAGGATTAGATATAAATATCTTCAGTTCGTCCAGAGTGGTGCTATGAAGTCGTTCTAACTTCAGATCGAACAAGTATAGCTCATATAAAAATCCTTTTTGTATCTCAAGCCTATGACAATTTTGTAATATCAGTGTCGTTTAGTTTATGCAGATTTAGCTATAGGTTAACCATTTGATTTTTTGTTCTCACTTGGACTATTAGTGGTTAATATATTTTTAGGACTCTTTTAAGTAATTTTTTTATCACTGTTTCTAAAGTATCTTCACTTTTAAGGGATAAAAATAAAATCTTTGAACGTCTTGCTATACAAGAACAAAAGTAGTGGTAATTAATGTTGACGCCCGGGGGACACGTGGAGTCTCCCTCGGAAAGCTCTACGTTTATATTTGAACGGTTTAATTATAGATTATATTCTATTTGCGTACGGGGCTGGTCGTTGCTCTACATGTCTATATGGTGCTCTGTTTACATGGCG
>QDHC01004758.1:172557-208055 GCA_013186455.1 Papilio dardanus tibullus | reverse complement strand
TAGAAATCATAGGGAAAAATAATAATGCTAATGCATACTACAAATTTTGAACAGTTTAGGAGCAAATATTAATTACATAATCCTCGGCAAATTCAATATGTATGTGTAACAATAATCGTACATGTTTATGTAAGTGTGTTCCTTTTAATTTCGTTGCGTTTTTTTTCACTGATGTACGGATACCATACCGCGACATAGTTTTGACGACCAAGTACGCAATTTCTGCGGTCATTTTTGGTTATTTAGAGAAAATCCTTGTAATTTTATTTATCTGCCTACTAAGGAAAATTTAACAATGATTTTTGATGTAGGTAAGCACAGGAAAGAATTTTTGGAAATTAAATTTGATCTCGCTGAACGAAGTCGTAGGCGGCTATTGAGCGACAATCTGTTTATGTATTGAAATATTGCATCGCGGTGACGCAACGGCCGCGGCCACCCGCACTAGATGCAGTAGGCGACAATGAGTAAGCCGCCGGCGAAATTTCGCAACGGCCCGGTCGATGCCAGTGCGATTCGAGTCAAGGAGACGGCGATCAATATTTATAGCTCGGTTGTCGAGTTCGCTTCGACCTCTTTTTATCCCTATCGTAAGAAATTTTATCTCGTGATTTACGATCTCATTATTGTTTCATTGCATTTTGCGGTATCCGATACGACGGCCTCGTGGCGCGGCCTATCCTCACAGGAGATAGCGAATTCACTCTGCGTGCCGTCCGTACGTAGGCCCGCGCCGCCGGTTACAAATTATGTGCGTGTTATGTTCGGTTTTTGGGTTACTGTAAGATTAATGTATTTTTTTATTTAATGCTTTGTGTCGTAGTTCGTTTTTATTTGTGCTGGAAATACGTGCACACATGTTTAGTTTGAGAATGAACGAATATGTAAAGCTGTAGCTGTGCAAAGATGTGATATTTATAACTGTTTCGCTTTCGTAATCCTGTGGTTGGCCCGTTACTGAAGAAAATACACATATTTCTTACCACTCAATACTAGTGAAACCGTAAGAACTAGATAAATTAATGTATTATCAATTATTACAATAATGAATTGTGACAAGCGAGCAAGAAGCTTGAGAATTTCCAACGAGGTGTCGATTATTGTTTTATTGCAATCTGTAGTGAGGCGTGCATCGCTACAGAGAGAGGCGGACATCAGCTGTGGCCTATCCAGTTCGATTAATTGCGATATCTCGCGTTCGAACTGATTACACAATAGAAATCATTGCTGTCTCAATTTGTTATCAATGTTATAAATAAAATGTGTGTCTCAGAAGAGGAAATTGTAAGGTTTAATATGACAATTGATGGTTCTCTTTGTTTTGGATTGCAGACTCCCACGGCACTAATTTAACGAATCTATATAAGTTTGAATACCGAAATTATTAAAATATTGTGTCTGTAATTAGATAACCAGGTCACAATTCAACGTCCAATATTATAGCATTGAATAGTTTATTATTTTTGTTACACAAACAGTAATAAAATCATTTATGTCAATACAGTTTGCATGTAAATGCGTAATTATATGATTAGCGGGCGCGTCACAGCGCCGACTCTACGCTATTTGATGACGTTTTCCTGTTTGTATATTGTTGCTAGCCGCGTCGTTGTCCGGCTTTAGTCTCATTTGAATACCATTCTTCCATAATTTTAAGGTTTCTTTCAAGTATAATTAATTTCTAGATGTATGTTGACTCAATTAACGTCATATTCTAGAATTACCGCTTAATTATTATAAATATGTCTTTTGTGAGTAGTAATATAATACTATGAACAACTCGTTCTTATAGTAATTCAATTAAAGTTAATGTATCAGTAATATAACAAGATTTTATTAGTTTGTAATAGTAATGTGGAGACAAGCGCACTGCAAGCAGGCGATACAAAGTGAGTCAAGGTGAGACCGCGCGTTGCTACGCGGAGCGGCCGGCCGGCGCATGCCGCGGCGCGTCATGCATCCGACAGATAAAACGTCCACTGCTGGGGCGTTACCCAAAGTAAATTCGGTACGAAGCGAATCTATAGCGAACGTCAAAAATGTAAGAGACTGACATTGACGTTCGATATCTCACACGTGACAATCACATGACTTTATCGAATGTTAATGTCAGTTTCATACATTTTTGTCGATTCCATCAGCGATATTGCCGATCGAAAAGTACTTTGGGTAGCACCGCTGGTCCTAAGTTTACACAAATCATCACTATACATTCAGTAACCATCTCCATCATATTGATGACCGAAAATTGTATCAACTTGGGTGTCACATAGCGTGAATAAGACAGCTACCTATTTTATGAAACGGTATTATACAGTTTGAAGATTAAATTGTATGTAACATTATACAGTAAATAAATCAGGCCATTTCTGTGTATTCGTACAAGGAGGTCAAATAATAACGAAATCGTTGCACATGTTTTTATTGCAAGCAATATAAACCTGATTCAACGTCCTTGCCTCGTAAGTAACTTTTACGAACTGCTGACGGATTTGCGTCAATCGGTTAACAAGAACACTTCCTTAAAACTTTCGAGAACATATTTGTATCGTTATGGAGAAATGGTAGATATTTAAAATAATTTCGTCAATGAAAAGAACTAGAACAGCCATAAAATTTGGTCATATTGTGTACTGTACGGTTTGTAAATGACAACAATGATCGACTTTAGTTACTGACCGCCTATTATCAAAAAAGTGCTTTGCGTATTAAACAATAAACTATTCAATGTCTATGTATTAAAGTTTTACCATCCCCAACAACGTTGTTGATAAAATTTCATTTTTCTGAAAAGAAATGAACCACATGTCCCTCGGCGGCTTGTGTTATCTGTGCCAAGGTACCTCGCCGGGTTACTAATTGCGTGTTAAAATTTACTTGACATCGCTCAACCTTCGCTCGTAACCAACACAACTAGATCCGTCTCGTCTTTATATCGTTTCACGTTTACAATACGCTCTTGAAGCTCTAAGACGGGTGGCCGCGAGTATGATTTACTCGGAAACGTTAACGTTTACTATTACGTTGTTTCTCAGGTGGTCGTCTGTACAACCTTGTCACAATTAACCCCGATGGTGGCGCATTGAAAGTTCCGCGGGAACGGGGACACGCTCGCCGACGACCGACCGCCGACACTATTGTTTAATTAATGAACCGGCCCCATTTTTCGATCTTTCATTGATAGACATACATACCGTTACTCACACAAAGAGAAGCTCTCAGACATTTCTCACTGTCTCAAGTTATCCTTCCTTTGCAATATACGTTCTCAACTTACATTTTGTCCAAGTTCTACTACTAAGTCATTTCTGTTTATTTAATACAAGAACGACTTTTACCCTACTTCCATAAAACTTACGTAAGGCATTACTTGTTTAATTTTCAACCCAAATGTTCAACGGTGTCGTGTGTTGTAATGCATTTTGTTATGTAACGTGCAGTAAACAACGCAAAATCTGTATCGACTGAGAGTAACATCTAGGACATAGTATTGAGTGATGAAAAAAAATTGTATCACTTAATGGTGTTTACCGATGAAATGTGTGTCATGTCCATAACGCGCCTGATAATAAACTGTTTCAAGGAGACGATTAAGTAACGTTATGTCTTCACACTCGCCACGCACATGTGCATCTATAAATAAACCGTTACACCTTACGCATGTATGAAATGTTTAGTCAAATTAGAAATCTAAAACCATCAAACTTGCTTTAACCACAACAGAATCCTGCGACTTTCGAAAGTTCTACATTTACTAAAGCATTTTCATTCCAGGATATAAAAAGAAAACACTGGCCAATACAAAGAGTGCCATGTAAAAAATCACTGGTGGTTCTTCTCTAAAAAAACAACTCCCTTTCAGTAATTGGATTGAGTCAGGAGCGATTAGGTCGGGCCGAGTTACATCTCGCTCAGTTACAGTGAATGCATTCGCCTTTCCTCCTAGCTAACGGACGAATCTTTTTAGAGATTAAGTTAAAAAGAATATAAAGAAATGTTTAAATTTGAATGTTCGGTTCATTGTGGCGCTCTATGGAGAAGTACGATAGATCGATAAGTGTACTTATAATTTCCTTTTATACCTATCTGTAACCGACAGTAGGTACCTAACCTAGACTTTTTTGAAAGTTGGATTTAATATCCTACAAAGCTTTAATCTAACATGGACACCTGAATAGCCCTATAAGTACAAAATAGATAAATGTAATGAAAACAGTGAGCGGCGGTGCGGCGGTGCGGCGTGGCGGTAGTCGATCGACATCCTGTTGTGCGGTTGTAACCCGAGAGCGGGAGCGGCGTGCCCGCGGCTCGGCGATAGTTCACGTTACAAGCTGTCGGCACTCGGCACCGTCTCCACCGCCGCTGCACAGCCTCCCCGCGCCCCCGCCGAATGAAATATGACGATGGAAGGATCGGTGGCAGTCTTGCCCTATAAATAAATAACAAGCTTTCACGTCATGCGAACCGCTTTGTATTGTTTTAGTCTATTTCAATGCGACAATGTATATTTTACATTTAATTGCCCCCTTTCACCATATTGAAATAAAATAGAATTTCTATTTCTCGGAAATCGTTTTCCATTGTCGACCCAGTTAGTGTTATGTATTTTAAACTATTGTTTATTCAGTTTACTTCTATACTGAAATATAAGTGCCGTTTGTTCTTACAAATAAAAGCTCCTTCGACAATAGCAATCACGTTGTCGATGTTTTCCTTTCTACCAGTACGTTGCATTTACTTCATTGTTACTGATGCTAACTCTCAACATCTAAATTCATTTTCAAAACCATCCTGTCTAGTGCCTAAATAAAACAATAATACAAAAATCTATGCCTGAATGTTAAAATCCGGAAACCTTGATCACACTTAATAATCCAATTAAGCAAATGTATATTCAGCTTATAAAGCGTGTCGTCGTAATTATCGCGGACGTGCCGGCGGCGCGGCGGCCGAGTTAAGGGCGTCGATTTTACGATGATTACTTAGTTGCTAAAATACAAATGTTACTCCGACGTCTGTCCCTAATAAAATAAGGTCTATTAGTGGCGCTGTAAAAGGAATGAGTCGGGACTGGTAAACAGAGCTGTATTCGTTTAGTGTCTCTACAGTGAGCGTTAATCGCGTTTTTCGCAATTAGCTGGCGGACGCCGCTATTGCTCGCTGCGGTGGGGCAAATACGTTTAAACGTTTCGCTCTCACTTTTTACTTTTTACTAACGGATTCATTTTCGAAGCTACTTAGGAGTTTTATTATAAAAATGTGATACTCTTGAAATGTTCCATACATGAAATCACTTGTTTTTGTTATTGTTTACAATTGATTAATCTTTTTTTTTTTTCGTATTCATCAAAATAAATTCTTGTTGTAAAATCTGTTCAGTCGTGTGATATATTTGTTTCCCACCAGTAATGTCCATTAACAAAAGAGGTCGGTTGTCATGGCGTCCAGAAAGCGTCCCCCATGTTTTATGCGTTCGATTTATGCTAAATTTAGGCGAGCTGCATCCGTTGAATAACAAATTGGGTCCGCTTCGTCGCTTCCATATGCGTTCGCCGGCGACACTTTTATATTCTCTGCGTTGTGCGTCGCGTATTGGGTCATCAGACCTGTGAACTTGCCACCTGCATTTATTCACGCCCCAACCTTACCTTACTTTGGAATTGCAGTTACAAAGTCTCTACCATATTCCTGTTTTGTTTTTCAAATGAGGTAATGCTACTCGTATTATAATTTAAAGAGTGAAAGACCTGTAGAGTATCAGTCTCTCATCTCAAAACAGTTTAGTTCTTAAATTGTATAGGTATCCTCAAAATACAGTTTATTTAATTAAAAGTCGCTGGAAGTTATTACTGCTGTTTTTTATTGTTTTTTTTACTACTTTGCTCTAAAAAATCATACCAATGATTTTATTGTGATACAGAGTTTCATTCAACTTGATGTAAGTAGAATAGTAATATAGTGTTATCATCGGCGCGGCGTGATATTGGGGTTCAGATGGGATATCTCTATATTATTAATTAATGACGCACGTCGGAGGTGCGAGTGTGACAATACGTGTGGCAGGTTCGACGAACCGCGGCTGAGCCCCGGGTCACCTTTGGGTCAGCCGTGTCACCTTGCTGTCGAAACTTGATCGGCGACATTATTATCGCGTGCGCGAATACCTGGCTTTCATTCATCGTTATGGTTTTAAATTTTAATTGGTTTTGTCAGCTTTGGACAACGTTTAGAATTCATATTGTATTTTATTTGACTTGACTCTCGGCTTAATTTCTAAGATGGCGTGAACGTTTCGAGTTGGGCAAGGTCTTTCAGATACGTCTAACTTTATTTCATTTTATTTCTTGTCTTTATTAACACGTTTGTTGTCTTACTCTTTATAGAATTTTACTATCATTTTAATATTTTGTTTGATTTTACTTGGTTCTTTGTGCTTACCTTGTTAAAAATATCCGTCATACAATTAGAGTCAATAACAGTCGGTCCGGTGCACGCAAGGCCGTCGCCCGCCGCTGCCGGTGAATCAGCTGTTGCGACCGGCGACCGACCCCGGCCCCGCTCGCTTGCATGTAAACGTGCTTATAACCATCTTATAATTTGAAATGCATTTTAATCCGCGAATGAACATCGAATCACTGGAACATTAAAAATCGATTCGTTATTTCCCTTTTTCGTTTTTAAATACAATTATCGAGCAAAAAGATATAAGAAAATTAAGCATATTCTGTCAATCATGTTGAAGAACGTACCTAATTTAAGTTTCTACTCGTTAATGAAAAACACAAAAACTTAATAAATCGGTACGTGTAAAACTTTACCAGGAAACAAACATTTGTTAATCAGATTGTCCGGCTTAAATAATAATTAAGTAGATTTTAGTTTTAAAAAAATATTCTTAATTAACATAAAATATGAAGGTTTAACGCTTCCAATTTTTTTGCTAATGCATATGTATAAACATAATGTCGAGGAAGGGAAACATGTAATTATGACGGCTAATTCCCTGAAGGCGACGATATAGCCTTGTAAATGATTATAGCAGCGTCAGGTATGAGCCGAGTGAATAGGTCTGGCGTACCTTTGGCCGCGTGGGATTGCGGATGTGTCACGGGTTTACCCAACCGGTAAAAACTGAACGCCACCCATTATCGTTATAAAATTATTAAAATAACACCGTCCAACGAGCTTGCATCGCAAACAATTGTTTGATAACTCCTAGCCTTAATATTGTACATTAAATAAAAAAGTGGACGTAAAAGACGTGTTTCCTTATATATAATCCGGAATTCTGTGAGTGCATATTAAATTAGATAAATTACAAACAATAATAATATATTTTGTTGTTATTACTTATCAGTTCGGGGTATGAATGGCAAAACCCAAACTATTGGGTTTGGTATTCGGGTAAATCCAGATGATATTATGTTTACCTACTCATATTTTTAGTTCAATGCACATAATACATTGAATTGTCCACTAAAAACGAAGAAAATAATTGTTTCGTTATACAGTCGAACCTGGATTAGCAAGATTACAAGGGACCGCGATATTTGTTTCACTTATAGAGGTTTCTGACTGTATAAATTTGTTGCCAATTTAAATTAAATGAATAAAAAAAGTGTTTCAATGTTGCGATTGTCTAATGAAGAATATTGTTGCAGTACCACGGTTTCATTATCATAACTAGGTGTATCTTAGATGGAAGTGGGAAACAATAGAGTTTCCCATTCCCATTGGCGGGCTCAATGAGTCAGCTGGTGTGGTAATGTCGCTCTGTGACTCATTGCTGATATCACGATGCACGAATCTACAAGTCGGATACGGTATGTTGTGTAATTCTATGATGTAATTGCTGTGTACCAATGCGATGTACGCTACGTTGTATTGTATCTCACTACACTGATCGACATTCTTAAATCTATTCAACTTAACCCATAGTAGCCTGATTTACGAAAGTAATGTGAACATTCGGTTTAAAAGATTGGTATTCAAATTGAAACTCTAGGTTATTAAGGGTTAATAGGCCAGCTTTTGCTAGCGACTTTGTCCGCACGGAATAAAAAAAAATCTTAGTATGTGTCTATGTGTTCTTCTAGACAATGTTGTAAATCTGTGCCAATCATGAAACCGGTTGAGCCGTTTTAGGTTTCTTCTAACAATTATCCATCCATACATTAGTATAGTAAACTGTAGTAGATTCAAATCGATTGCGCAATTGTATAAGACAATATTGTAGAAATTCACAATCAATAAACAGTAAACAGTGACGGAGTAGCCGGTGACGTCACTTCTTGCCCTCTCAGAATTCTGACGTAACTGATAAGCTGTCTGACATAGCGGACAGACAGACGCTCGATCCTCGATCAAAACCTTTGTAGAGTTTGAGAATTTGTCAAGTTTTACAATGTTCCACTTTGATTCAGTCTTTTGTAACAAGTTTGAGCTTTTGAACAAATTGTGTGCGAAAGGTCAAATTGAATTATGTATAAAAATAGCTGTTTTATTACCAAAATAACTGTAGATTGTTCACAAAATATTGTGGGAATTTATAGATTTTAACTTTATCCGAAGTATAAATAAAAACACTTGTAAACAGCGTTTATTAAGAAGTTAAATAGTAGTTTACTATATTAAAAGAACACAGGTTTTTATTATATTTCAATTTAAAAAGCAAACGAGAAATAATTGGATTAAACTCGGGTGTACCGCCCTCGGTAATCCTCGCCATGGTTATTAAAGAGCAAATTGGCCCAAGTAACATTGTTAACTTTTTTTTGTTGCAAAATGTTGCCATGACTCTGTGCCTTCCCTTCGATACAAAACAAACGGTATTTATGCTTACCGAGTGGAATTTTATTAAAAATACAAATGAATATCGTTTTAATAAGTGTAAATGGGTCTTTTCGTTTAGTATAATAGTCGATATTGTAAACGATAAAAAGTAAAATTCGAAATCGTATCTGAATAATTTTAATTCATAAACTTTATTGGGCAGATAAAAAGACTAACAAAGCTTTAATTTAAAACTGCGTATCAAAATATTCACAATAATATTTATGTATTCATAATAACAAATTGTTGCAATAATACCAAGAAAACATTACGATAAAATATAAATCACGACGGTAGAGATTAAATGTCCGCAGATTTTTTACAAAAGTCGCGAGGTTAATAAACCGCTGGGAAGTGACCGGCTATCTTGTAAGTAAACATCCGCCGATAGCCGGGAGCACCTTCGCACTGATAGCGGTCAACTGATAGCGAGTGATTGACGCGCCGCTCGCAATCATACCCCGGACCGCACACGTCTACGCGCTTCAACTAATATCCAAGCTTATCAAGCGATTAGTGAAATTGTCTGCTAAATATTGCAGCTTATAATCAAGCTAAGCTATCTGTTTTGTGTTCTTCTTTCATAAGAATTGAAACTTGCAGGCCTCAGTGATTAGCTTAAATACCAGTAGGGCTCGGGCTCATACCATGTATGATTAAGCGCAGGGCTTAATTACTAAGGCGTGACTTCTCCTGCCTATTTTTGACATGTGCAAAGATGGCAAAGTAGGTCAGCATCTTTTCAACCTTAGCTTTTATTAATTGTTTAACTTCAACCATAAAACATTATTATTCTTGGCTCCGATTAAGAAAAACATTAATTCCGCCGATACAAAATCAAACATAACATGATTGATTTCCGAAAAAACCTATATTTTGCTCAAGGAAACGACAGTAGCATAGTTTGGCAGAACATGATCCTTGTCAACTTTATCCATCAATCTTTTAGTTACGAGATACTCGTATAACCAACGACTCGCCAATGTAAATATGTACGTAGTGTTTAATGTGTTTCTACAATGACTACTATCACTGAAAACGAAGAGATTATCCATACAAAAAAATGATGTTGAGTTAGAATATTTAATTCCAATATATGGATTATATGCGAGTTTTCTTTTGTGCTGAAATATTCACCGATGTATTTTATTAAAAATAAACGACAAAACTTCATTACGTGATTGTATTAAATAAAATTGAAACAAGTTGATAACAGGAAACTTTAAATTTTTGTCAACCGGTTTCGGAACTATCGATAAGCCGCTATTAGCCCGACTTCCGGCTCCGCTTCCGGTTTGTATTTATATAATTGTATCGAATTGTGTTGTCGCCGACGCCGCAATTCTATTTGAAACAGACATCCGGTTTGATATCGCCGCCGTGTCGATGTCGCATGCACACCGCTCCCTCAATTACCTTTCCACATTCACACCTGAAGGTTCCATTGTTTGACGTTTATTATCCTTATCCTTACATAGTATAAAACAATAACGCTTTTTTTATGTTTGTCCCTATATATGCTTGAATTTTTAAAACTACGCAACGGATTTTGATGCGCTTTTTTCAATAGATAGAGATTCATAAGGTAGGTTTTCATGTATAATATATTCACAATATGGTAGAGTAACACTGATAATTTAGAGGTTTTTAATATGATGTTGTAAATTAACACATTTTTAGCGCTTACATTGCAAACGCTGCAGTATTTAGTCACTAGTCATTGATATATCGATATTCTTAAATTATTCTGTGACACTGTTGGTTTTTATTTATTTATTTACTCTTTACTAGTTTCTATGTCCTCTGTTCTATTCAAAATAAGCTCAGAAAGTACCGAACCAAATACAAACACATGCACATTCATAATGGGTTCGTAGCTAAAATATTATTTTAATAAATTGACTTGGATTAATTTATATTGTAAGTGGTGATTCTTCATATAGGTCTTTGTTAAATGTAAAACATTAAA
The DNA here is from genome assembly GCA_013186455.1 of Papilio dardanus tibullus. Classification (NCBI taxonomy): domain Eukaryota; kingdom Metazoa; phylum Arthropoda; class Insecta; order Lepidoptera; family Papilionidae; genus Papilio; species Papilio dardanus. The sequence goes on along the minus strand of QDHC01004758.1, from coordinate 197,254 downwards.
TATCTAACAATAAAATTTTCATAGACATTCTGTGACTATCCCGCTTACCTACGGCTTCATTAGACCAATGTTATGCAAAAAACGTCCTTACGCCGAAGCAAAGTCTCCGTTTTTATTGCGAACTCGGTTTAATGAAGCCCTAGGGTTATAGGAACCGGATATGATGTATGCGATAGTTTATAAAAAGTATCATTTTATTGCTCGATATTTTTCTCTTATCTATTCCATTGAGCGGGATCTTGAGTGCAGGCGCCGATCGCGGCACAATCGCACTGTTTTATAATATAGTCAATAGGGCAAAGCGAACAATGCCACGCGCGGCCAAACATCCGGCGTGTTATCGCCCCGCTCGCATACAATCCGTCCGCTAATCGCTATGAATGAAACCGATGACGTTTTTTTTTTAATTGTACCAACGACGTGTTTTTACTCTAACTACTAGCAACTGAAATGTTACGAGAGCATTGCTTCGTTCGCAAATGTTGTATGTTGCTTTTTGGCTCCAAGATTACGCTGTTCTTGTATAAATAATACTGATTTTCAGTAATTTACATATACATTTAGTTTTGCGTGTAAGAGTTTTAACTTGTGCGTACGTAGAATCATATTGTTTTCGTAACAAAGGGATGGCGTCATTATTGAGGCGCAATATCCGTGTGTATCCTCAAACAAATAGACATTCAAATTTAGAATTGACGACGTAACAACAATCCAAGTTTATCCTGTTTGCTTTATGTTCTTCAGTTTAGGCTTAACTTGCATCGTTTGAATTATTCGGTTGTGCAGCGGATGAATGGTTTGTGCGCGTGCGTCGGTTGCGCAAATTGATGACGTAATGCACTCCGGCGCGGCGCATAGGCCGCAGACCGTTGCTGGTTAGTATGCAAAGCGTACCGTTCCAACCAGAGACAACTTGCACTCTGTACGGTCGATATTGGCACACGCGTTACACGTGCGCCCGTTGTTTATGGTTTATTTTGAAATCGTAGTTTCAATGTCTTCACACGTGAAATAGGTGATTCGCTAAAATATTTCCATCTCAAATAGTTCCTGTAAATTTCGCTACTAAAGATTTCCCTTGTCTTTCTTACATATTTTAAAAATAATTAAGCCTGTCGTTTACTTTAATTGAGATTTTAACAAAGCATAATTAAATATTTAATACAACCTACATTTATCACTTAATTAAAAAACTTAAAAAATATTTAAATGTATCTTTAAAATGGCTTCCTTTACAGAAAAGTCTAGGACGCACTAGCTCCAACGTGCGGCGGGAACGGAAATCATCCGCCGCATTATTTTGCTCACGTCCACGGAACACTCGAATGCTCCTTCCCCTGCGACCTCGCTTCGTTATTATTACGCTATGTACAGATACTATATGTTAATACAGTATATGTAGCCAATAAAAATTATATAAACCTAGAAATTTTTATATAAAGCCAAAATAAGATGATTATGTTCTAGATTTTACTTCATCTAAAACAAACGGTAACTTAATCTTAACTTTACACGCGTATGCAAATCATTAAGCCTATGTTATCTTAAGTGCTTCGTAAAATTTTTGGTAGTTTCTACTTTGATGATTTTCATGCACCAACAAATTTCACACCTCGTTTTAACGAACACTTAAAAGCCTTTCAAGTCAAGTCTCCGCCATATGCCTACGTGGAGCGACGTGAATAATTAAAATTGATAATATATCAAGACAATTTCACTAATACATAAGTTTTTATCCAACTTTCCATTTTTTCCACTGATTTAAATATTCGCTAAAAACAGTTTTAAATGAGAATGCTTAAGTTAATAAGAAATCGGTCCATGAACTTAACATTTAAAAATAACTACAGCTCATGCCGTCAGACATTACTTTAGGAAATCCGCACGCCCTACATTCAATGAGCTAATTTATAACTTCTGAGTATTACAACCGGAAAAAGAAATTAAGTTAATTTTGTACATTAATTAATTACCAGTTCCGAAAGTTGGCGCACCGAAAACCAAAGCAATTGCAAGTTCGACTATCAAGGAAAAACGAGTACGGATTTCACCCGCCACAATTCAAAGTTACGTCGCAAAGGAGACCGATGCATTCCTGGAAATGCACTGACGTGGACCGTAACGCGCGATGTCTCGGACAGACGATTTTATACTTTCCAAACTTGGTATTAGGGTCGTTTCACTTTGATAGGTGTACAAGGAGACGATTGGTGGGGCGTTGGCCGGTCGAGAATGTTGGCCGCTGACCTAAGTGGTCAATAATGATCTGTTATGCCGCTTATAATACTTATTTTCAGTACTTTTATAAAACGACTCCACGATAATCATAGAACAAAAAGAATTATCCCTGATTATAATACAGAAATTGTCGATTAGTAAAAAATATTCAGTATAGCGATTACAAACAAGCGTTATCTATAGTTCCTGTTCCGAAAAGTTGACACAAAATTCGCATAGTTATCGCATAGCGTGCGGTTAACTGTAAACAAAGCTATATTGTCAATGCAGTCATTTAATACGGAGCTATGTAGGTCCGTTATCATACAGATAATGCCGCCACACACAGACTTTAAGCAGTCGATAGTGAGTATTTCAACCAACCTGTGCACCGCTGCGATTTTAGCAACTACAAACTGTGGTCCGTGTATGGCACACAACAATCGTCCATTGTCCAACGATGACCGTTTGAAATCGGTGTCGACTGCTTTTAGCGGTTCGTGTATAGCAAGCCTTAGTGGTAAGAGAGAGGTCCGCCGGCTGTGGCTCGATGTCCTAGATCGGCGTATTGCCTGGGTGGTCGCAGCGCTCGGGATTTATCTGTTCGACTGTACTCGAGGATGCCCTTGCGGCGATTACTTTCCAATTTGCCCACACAACGATCGAGATTAGCGTTTACTTAGAATTAATCTAAAGACAGTTCTAGAAACTGTAAAATACTTGCTCGGAACGTGGACCAAACAAGGATACGTCATGATTTGCTGTGACATTATTTTGTCTTGTTAGTTTAACAAAAAAGCCTGAACTTTAGTAACAGTTATTTTTAAATCCGGTGATCGGTTAACATATTGTTACTCATTGACATTGGACGTAATTAAAGAAAATTGTGTCCATTAAAAGTCGGTCATACAGCCGTTATAGCCGTTCGTAAACCAATGGTTTTTTAGGTTCAATGTCTCAGTTTACTCGAAATTCTGTATAAACACATTTTCCGTACTACACCAGTAAAGTCCACTCATCATCTAACACATATTTAATTAATAGAAAAATAAACTATCCCGTCAGTGGCCAAATAACATACAATTCTTAAGAGATATTAGACTTAACTGAGTGTACTTATGTTACAAGTGTATAAGATTAAATATACTCCAGTGAACCAAATTCGGCACGTGTTTCCCTTCTGAATGAGCTGTCATTAGACAAATTGAGAGAATGCCTCGGAAAAAATACCGAGAGACGTGTTGAAGAAATAAATATTATTTTATCAGAGAACATTAGCTGATTACTTATTTTACGTTAATATTATTTACACTTGACAGTGAAAGTAAATTAGTTGTAATCATGAAATTATTTTATAATAAAAAAAAAGGTTAATGGTTTCGACCCATGATGGGCTCCATTTTCCGCAACACCACGACTAGCGCGTATTTTGCGTGTATACACATATCTTTGAATTTCTTCGCCGATATATGTATCTATACTAATATTATAAAGAGAGAAACTTCGTATTTTTGTAAGTATTGAAATAACTCAAAAACTACTATGCCGATTTCAAAATATCTTTCACCGTTAGAAATCTACGTTATCCCCGAATAACATAGCCTATATTTTTTTACTTCCGCGCGAATGAAGTCCCGAACAACAGCTAGTATTTTAATAATTTAATTAATTTATCGTTGAGATAAGATCCAATCAACTTTTAAATATGATTACAGATTCTATAGGTGTAACGAACTCTTGATATAAAGTAAACTATTATTTAATATTCATAATTTTAGTTAAATTTGTTGATATAATGCTCCGTGATCGAGCAAATATCCTAACGCTGTTTTGAATAGTATGTAAAAAAAGCGCACATTTTTTTATGTCTTATTACAAGGGCCGGTATGTAGGTTTCATCTGAAGTCGGATACGTACACTTGTTGAATTGCAAATAAGCAAACCAGCCTTCAATATTATAACCCAATTTTCTCCATTATTTAGGGCTCAGGAGGCGCTCGCGAAAATTGCCAAAGTGGATCAGATAAATATAGGCGTTATATTCATTACCTGCGATCATTCCGACTTTGTTACGCGGAAACGTTTTATCTCGTTCTTTATTGTCGCATCGGGATATTGTGACTTAAATACTTTGTTGGACCTCTTCCTCTTTAGATCTCTATCATTATGTATAATACTCGTTTATATATTTTTCCATCTATAGGTAAATATGAACTATCATACGCTTCATACTTTACTTTTGAATCACCTTCTCTTCTTCCTGTTTACACGATGTTATCGCTTTTATGAAAATGTTTCTTTACTAATTTATTATTTTTTTTAAACAGTTTCAATGTTGATCTGTCTTAAATTAAAAAATACGTAACTCTGCTTACAGCATCAAATATTCCTTTGGTAATATTGTGTCAGTTCAACTGTAAAAAAATGTAGTATCAAATTGAAACCCTCCAACGCTCTTCAAGGGCGCCTCTATTGTATAGAAATAGACATCGATTGGCCGTTTAAAAATAACACAGGCCAAGTTGCGAATCGCGAAATACGTAGGCGTCGCCGTAGCTTATTACCTCGGGAGAGGCCCGGCTATTTATAAAACATAAACAAATTCGACGAAAAGGTGCCGTCTACCTGGCCGTATACATACCTGCTGCTTGTCTCGAAACCTTTTAATTGTATTCCTTTGAATTTAAGTTTTTATTAAGGTTTTCGTTTCTTATTTAAATATCAAGTTTTATTTTATAGGTACTTAAAGGGTATTGACTTTTCATTTATGTTCAATCGGATACTTAAATAAAGTATAGTTAGTAACATAACGATGATTATATGTTTTGGCGCCAAATTGATACTTTGATAGAGCGCCACTCTTGAATACTTTAACTAAAGTTGTAACTTTTAAATAATTTCATTTTGTCAGAGATATGGCAATATATTTTAGTGTAAACGTTTCTGCAGTGGAAGTCAACTGTTAATATCCAAGTAGCAACAGTACGCGATCGAGATGCCGACGTCAGCGTAGACGTTGAGAATTGATTGCTTATTATAAGCTAGGAGTGGAACGTTGACGAGCGTATGACGGATTCATTACAGTTAACACTATCAGTGACGTAGGCTGAGTACAATGTAGCGCTAGTATCGCACCTTACGTGTCGGAAGTAATATCGTTCGTCAATACATCATTATGGAGCAACGTAATATGCTATAATGTAAACGATATATTATTTTTCTATTATATTTTGTTTTTAAATACTAGCAAAAAATCAGTCACTGAGTTTTTAAACCATAGTTTACCGTGCTTGTTTATAGCAAGTTTATTTCCTTATAGCATTTCCTTTAAATAGATGGTGACAGCGAGTATTGGCATCACAATAGACTCGGAAGGGTTGACGACAAGATAACGTAAATTATATGAACACAAACCATTTGTCAAGTAAGACGGGGGCGGTAATTACGCATCCGCCGTCGAAGTTTTATTCGAGCGTCGTAATAATTAATGTTTAAATGTTGCCGGAAAACAAATCGGCCGTCAAGTAATTGTTTCTGGGAATAGCTAATAAAAATGTGGCGTCAATTAGCCGTGATATTGCGGCCCGTTTTCCTGGAAATCGGGAGGAGGGTGTTTGTTGAAGCGCTGCCTGTCCCCGGGTCGACGTCACCCCGCCGTCACCCCGCCGTCGGACGCTTATCACTTCCGATTATTGTTTACGAATCCTCGATACGTTACTTTGATATACTATCATTGGTATTCTAGACAGATAAGGAGATTTCGCGGTATATTTTATATAAATATGTGAATGAAAGGAAAAACCGTCTATTTTTGTAGTATTTGTTTTAAATTCGTTCGGAATTAATAGTTTATATTTTAAATATTTCTTTTTTAATTTTTGTAATCATCTAATCAATAAAAATATAACTGTCGCGTAAAATTAATTTCAATTGCTTATAGCTACCTTCAATCAAGTAAATTCATTGCATGAGATTACAAAGCCGAGCAGCTATAATAGCATGTCGTGTAGTGACTCGGTTAACGAATTCTTTTTTATATCCATTAAAACTGGTTGTTGAATTATAAAAAAGCATAAATTAAAACATATTGTACCTGTCACAGTTCACATAACACTAATTCTAACAATGTCTAGACTAGTCAATAGCCGAGATATGCAAATCGTTGTAAATGAAGGAATATACCGCAACCGTCTGCATATACGATACATGCCATTCACCCTGTTGTTGTTTCGTATACATTTACGTGTAAACGATATTACCGAGAGCATATCTTTCTGAATTTTGTTATATTTAATTTTATCGTTATTTTTTTAATATTCATTGGACCATCTAAATGTTAATTCTCTCGTTCTCTATGTCTTAAAAATTAAATCCTCTGACTTATCTACCGAATTAGATTTATTTAAGAATCGATTAGACGATGTGTTGCGGTTTCGAATAACAAAGTTTTGTTAATTAACTTGTTGAAGGTTATTTTTTGTTTGTCTCGATTTTTGTGAATGAATCTTTGTAGATATAAAATAAACGTTTTATTATTTCACATTTTTGTACTAAGAGTATGTGTATAATTCTTTTAATCAGTAAATAAAAACTTCAGCATTTTATCTTTATGTTTGAGTCGACATAGAGGGAGATCGCTATTCTTTTTTTTTATTAAATATAAACTAGCGCTTGACCACGATCCCGCCTGCTAATAAGTGGAGATGCTGTCGAAAGATGTTACGCGCTAGCTTATTAAATGCCTATTCACCCTACTCTTGAAGGCACCCACGTTATAGCTGGACGGAAACACTGACTCCAGCAACTTATTCCACTCCATAGCTTTGCGCACGAGAAACGATGTTACTCCAAATGTGACTTCGACGCTTTGTAATATAAATGTATGTAGAATTATAAATATAAATTGGTAACCTCTAAGTTCTTGGAATTCTATGAGACCCCGATTGATCTTTGTGTTTTTAACAAGACGTTTCATTGACAATTTATCATTTCAAAAGAAAAGTAATACGGAATATGTAATATTAGGGTTTTACTTGTACCATTTCTGTTTATTCTCATTTCACAAATGTTTTACCAATATACATTGTAAGTAGGAGACGAAATCATGTATTCGACGAAATGCTTAAGCTCGTAATATCCTGCGTTATTTCGGACAATGGAAACGCTCGAGGGTGACCTTTCTGCGCGTCCTATTCAAAGAACTAGTCGCTCGTCTGGCCCAAACACGACCTTTACCAGACCGACCTCAAGCGATGCATTATTAATGCCTTTAAAAACCGCATAGTAGTTCATATGTATCAGTAATGTTGAAATATTTCTAAATACACTAATTTTCAATAGTTTTTGACGTTACACTACAACGTCAGAGTCCTTAAGTGGTTTCTTTAGTGTAGATTTAGTCTGAGGATTCTACTCTAATGGTATGCCTTAGTGTCTTATTAAAGAGTTAATTGTTGATACTTTATTTCATTTTTTTATGTACATATTTCTTGTCACAACACACTCGAAAGTGATTGATAAACAAGCAGATGTTGTTGCACGCTGCTGTTCTCTGCTCGGAACTTTGCATAGTTTTTAGAAGCTTTTGAAAGTGCTTATATTTACGTAACGAATCTAAGATACCCGCAGAGCTTTACTTGCGAGTTTGAAACGAAAGTTTTTCACTCCCACAGCTTTTGCTGCTTTATATATTTTTTGTAATAAAATTTATATGTTTTTTTTCTTTTCAGGTAAGGAACTGATCTCATTTATAGCAGAGAATGTAAGTCATGTTGTTATATTCTATTATGAATAAAGTTTCTCGTAACCTTAACCTTTTGTGCGACATATGGTTACTTATTGGGTATCGTAGGACTACAAAAAATGATCCTACTAGACAGCTGCTGTTCGTGTCTAAAATTAGTTGCTCGCGTAGATACAGACATTATTTAGACACGGCAATAAATTATTAAACTTAATCTTCACCAAATTATTATTTTACGTAGCTCATTTATTTAATTCATGTCTAAAGTGTTTCCACAAATTGTTTTTTAGTTCTGTGATATTCATAGTACTACTATCAGAAATAGATGCAATTCTCTGTAAATATAAAACTGCAGGTAATTTTTCCCGTAAAAACAGTTAAACATCGTTAACTAAAAGGTGAGCTTAAAAAGTATGACCATTGTGTTGTTGGTAACAATTTGCTCGGCTATCGCGTACAATTTACAAATTACGTTATACACTTCATAACGTGCAATGCTAAGAGTGCAGTTGCAATTTTAAACCCTAATTTTAAACTGGGTAATACGCTTCATGCAAATTTTAATAGTTGGAAAAATGTAACAATTTTTGTAATATTTCTTTGTAGATTTGTCAAGCTGTATAAATTATAAATAATGATTATATGACTAATTCTTACATTTTTTTACACCAAAATTATACGATGCGTTTTATTATTGCGATTACTTTAGACATGGCATAGTATATCGAGATTGCGACGATAGATAGATCCGGTTAATTGGAGCCGGTATGTGATATCAAATGATACAACGTTATCATTCAACTTAACGTCGTGACACAAAATGTGCCACTCCTTACACCTTGCGGAATTCGACCTGTTCAAATACAATCGTCATGATAACTGATAGAGTATTTTATTCGCCAAACAATCAATCACAGACTTGTTTGTAAGTAGAGCAAGTAATGTCCAACCTTACGTGTAACTATTTGGATTAGGCATTACATGACCGTTTACAGTAATAGAAGCCGTAGATCTTTTTAATTGTAGTTCTAGTTGTAAATGCAGTATTGTATATGTTTCGTTTAAATGATGATTGTTTCACCTGTTTTATGCTATGTGGGGTAGCAACGGTTTAGAAACTTGCGAACCACCCTATCCGCTAGTAGTTGCTACGCACGCGTAGATCATCTGTCTATTCTAGAGATCTTCCGATGAAAAATGTAATGCAATGTGATCCTTAGACATTGAAGTTTCCTAATTTGACTGCAGTTAATTATTGTAATATTCCAACATAGAATAATAAAAGCTACCTAAATCATTTAAACAAAGCCGGTGGTTTAAACAAAACAGTCAATTAATCATTACCTAATTGTTTTTTTTCGGCCATCTCTAGAATTAACAACAACGGTAATTGCAGTCGGCAAGACACAGCCGTTTGTTGGCAAAGTCGTAGCAGCATTCACACAGAACCTGTTTTGGCGTAGATTATGAGAAGAGCCGTCAGGTCCATTCACACGGTCCGGACGACGCCGAAACCTGTTCCCTAGAGGCAGGTGTCTCGCGGGACTATGGGGGGTCGTTTTGTTTATTTTCGTATGTAATTGCAATGACCTTAAACTGATGTCGGTGCCGATGGCTCTATCATGTTTATCCGTGATCGATGTGACTCGCTTTAAAGTACTGCACTGCGTTTGCAATGCGTTTTATTCTGTAGTTGGTACAAAATGAATCTTCCGCATACTTTTGTACTTATTATCGAATGGCGCGACACTCTTGAATCTCAGACCAGCTAAGTCTATCGCAGATTCGTCTTCTTCATTCATAAAGCTTCTACAATAATCCCAAAGGAAATATTTTTTCAAGTTTATACATGTCTCAGTCTGCGTGAAATCGGTATCACGGAATTTAAGAAAACTTTTATCAAAAGACCTTTGAAGGAAGCCAAACTCTTATAAGCTAAAGCTTTGAGGCATGTAATGCTCACAGCGCGCCGTGTACCGGAGCGGCGTCATATTAACTTCTAATCTCCCGATATTGTGAAAAGCTTGCGCCTCGGGCATACTTGATTATATGGCTACCTATGTGCCCGGCTCCGGCGGGGATTTTTAGTGAGGATATGCAAACATGTTTATACTGCTGCTATACCTATCTGGGGTATTCGTTGCATTGTTATTTTATTCTTAAAGAAAGCACTATCGTTTGACTCTCTTTCTTTGGAGATTTAAAACGTGATATTTTCCATTAACGTTAATTTTGTTCATGTTACATCTCCTTTAATGTCAGTCTCGTAAACTCACCGATTTATTTAATATCTAGGTTGCTGTTTTAAGTTTAATGTTGTTAGCTTCTAAATAATAACTAGAAAGTCTTAAGCGTGGCAATGTAAACTACAAAGCGATCGATGTTTTATAGACATAAAATTAATTAGATTTGTTAGCAACAGTTGACGTAAAATTGCTAGGTGGCACGTAATTTCCCAGGGGCGACAAAGAGCGCAACCGAAGACCCCAGCTCAAGACGGCCGAGCGAAAATGACGATCCGAATGGAATGTAAATAGAAATAAAGGTTTTATTACCAAACCGATAGTTGATTTCAATAAGAAACCCTGTCTTTTGACTTTGATTGCGTAAAGAAAAAAAATTGTTTGCACTAATAGAAAAGCCAACAAATGAAGTAAGGCCATACGCATAGATTGACCTCATTGAATCTTAATATGTGAAATTATATTAAAAGCTATTAAGAAACTGGGTGTAGTATATAATTTTTTTAATAATAAATCGCTGTTGCCCATTCGAGGTAAAGCGATGAAGCACGTGAATATGAGCTGGTAATGAGATCGTTGCAAGGACATGCGAAGACGGGGAGCGCGACTTGTTAGAATTATTACAAAGAGCATAAGACGACTTATGCTCTTTGTAATAATTTGCACGAGCACTGATTAGCAGATCGAATAAAATCTTATTGCCTTAAGTTTTTTCCTCTTGAATATTGTCGAGACAGTTAAATTAACAAGGAATCAAGAACGCTGAATTGAGATTTATGTGATTGTTCAAAGTCCTAGTGGGCTTATCACCTCGCGGATTAATCAGATTTTGCGTCACACGCTTAAAGCATTTGGGGAAGTCCTGGTAGTAGATACGAGTATACTGATTATGATAATGATCACTGTGATATCTAGTACGTACGTCTAACTTACATTTTTATTTTGCAACTCTAATCCTAATCCTCAAAATTCTTATCATTTTAACGCGCCGCAACAATCTTTAAGATAAATTTCCTTCGTGCTTATTGATATGACATATGATATTACATCATCTTTTTTTATCACTATTGAATTCCTAAAGTTCCTTGTTTGAAATAACAAAGCTGTATTTATTGTATGAAACATACAAGCTATACCATAATCCCCAGTATAACATTAAAAACATCTCTCAGTCGAAACACTTAAGTACATTCGGTGCGCAGGTGTCCAACCATCTGCCGGCGTATCCCCGATCTTTATTTAAAAGTATTCGGGCAAGGAAATTCTCTTATATACCCAATCTCGTGCCACAGTTCGAAGTGTTCTAAGTAAAAAGAAAACACGTAAAACTTCCACAATACCTACAGCCAGTATAATTACACGGTCGCTCGGTATCCGAGTTATTTTCGTTGCTAGGAGAAATTTTGCGCCACAAGGTCACTCGGTATCTCCACCCGACGCGGCTTGCGAACCTATAATTAATGCGAATGTACTGTGGTGGCCACAACGCTAAGAACTGGTATCAAGAACAGATGAGTCTTAATTAATTTTTAATTTATACCTCGTTAGGTAACTTTGGCGGGATATTTATTATATTAATAAAAGTGAATATCGACAAAAAAGGAAAATGCCGCTTCTCTGATTTACAACGAAATTTTATCATGTTTGATAAAAACTGCAATTGATAAAAAATTGCACATATTACTTAGTGAAATGTTTATTTAGTTTTTTACTATAAAAGTTAGCTGAAATATTATAATACTTTTATGGTTTCGTGTATTGTAACTGACCTTAAAATTATTTCTCACACGGCAAAGTAAAACGGCGCCTAATTATATCAACTGTCATACATCACGTCGACAGTGTAAAGAAGCGCGCCGCAGGACCGCATTGAACTAGTTTCCACGCACTGATAAGATTAATTTGGCGCCAAAGCATTCTGGTGAGTCACGTTGAAACGACATTGTTTATCATTGTTGACGCTGTTGTCAACTGCAAGTGTACACACAACGTAGAGAATATTATATTTTCTAATAAACTATTTCTAATTTTAACTGTATCAGACTAAAATATATTAATTTTCGTCCTAACATGACACAGTACAATGTAACCTGTCCATTGGCCGCGAAACTAAAGTTGGACATATCCCCCGAGTACACTGCCGTGTTGAATTTCTTGCTAACTCACTCAAATTCACCTTTCGTCCAAATTACTATCAACCGTTTAATTGGACTTGAATTTGTTCGTATAATTTATGGTTTTGTGACATGACTAACGGCTTCGTAATAATAATTTGTTTATATATTGTTTGTAGCGGTGGAATGGAAGTGAAATATATTTAAAACTAAAAATACATATGATATTACGAAGAATAATTAGGAGTAAAGTCTTTACTTACCGAGAAAATATACATGATTTTTTCTGTAATAAACCTTAGATATTGTTGTCTATTATAATAAGCAAGAATATTTATTAATTATGAGCGTGTATTATAATGAAATGTCATTTACATTAGCCATAAAGATCCACGTGCCAGAGTACATGTGTACTGATGGAGTGAACCTCACGAATTTCCCTCGTGATGCGAAACAATCGTTCGGTTATCGCTCAACATCGATAGTGCGACACGCGTGCCTTAAAACATTACTAATTAAACAAATTAATCTTTCGTAAACTATACGATGATTACCTCAAAGGTTGTAACTTTTTTTTGCGTGTAAGGTAGCGGTACTCGTAATCTGTTAGCAAACAAGTGGTCAGACTTGAATAATATTGGTATTAGTTTTTAATGGGTGTCCTACGATTACAAACTAACGACTACGCATTGACTCGTACATTATTGCATTTATTGTAAACCGTTGTAATGATGGCAATTAATCGACAAGCTGGTACTTCCCCTTTTAAAACAAAAGCCGAAGCAAAGAAAGCTCTTACAAGAATAATATTATTCTAAAGGGTATCGTAAAGGCGTGGCAGACGATTTTAAATGTTAAGTCATCAGTTAAGTAAACAAAAACAATAGCTAAAGTAAACTTCTTTAAAAGCGAAACATCTACAGCTACACGATCGACTCTGCTCAAAGACGGGTTGCTTTGTGCGCTCGTGACGCCCCTCACCCGTCAATCATAGCACGTAAACAAAACACGTAGCTAGACAACGAAATTTTTGGCACAGTTGGCAACTGGGGCCAACCTTGCATACCGAGAGTTCCGGGTTTTCGAACCTGCCCGCGCCACTAATATGCGTTTCAGACTTTGATGTGGCGATAACTTTTTGATGTGTTTCGACTCTGCGGCTGGGCTCGTAAAGACGTCTTTTAGAAGTAATAACTCGATTTTGTGTACAAACAATACATCACTTCTGTTATATTCAGCGTTAGGATATAGGTCAAAGTTCCTGTCTTACTCCTCATAGGACTCAAAGGACAGGTCGAAGATGTTGATTTGAAGCTACAGATTTCGCGTACATACAACTTTGAACATTCATATTTACCGATTTGTTGTGTTTGTCTGTAGCGATTTTTTTATGAATACTACATTTCAATCTATACGTAACAAGTATTTATAAATGAAGAAAGAAGGTCTTACAATAATACCATCTATCATGAGCAATCCCCAGCTGACAACTTCTCAGATCATGACGTATCGCACATTCGCAGAGCTTCCTACGATATTTTGTTTCATATACAATTTCACAAAAATGCATTCCACGAGCGAAACAAATTTAATAATAGACTAAACAACGATTCTGTACCGTCAGGTCCAAATGTCCGGTGAGTCATACTGTTTGGCGCATAATAGCTGTGTTTGCGATGAAATCGCGAATGCAATGGCGTAAATCCGCGACATCTCGAAAATAATAAATATGATTTTCCTAGTGATACTAGTTTCTTGGATTGCAAGATTGGTGGTAAATCCAACTAAATGACCACATTTAAAATTCGTTGAACTATGTATGATTAACAATATAGTGCGATATTGTGACATTGTAATTCATATCTTTAGGTTATCGTTAAATCAATTTAATCGTAATTATGATAATGACATCATATTCATGAAGTAAATAGGAAAATAATCCATAATAATATTTTAAAACTATAAAATTTAGCGCAAAGCAGGTTGAGGTTACAAAATTGTTTTAAAATAGCTATTAGATTTATGATGAAAAGGCAATAAAATGTATGGAACCGCAAAACAATCTTCGTGCATAGAACGAAGTAGTGGGGCGGGGAATACCCGGCGTGGCGCCGCGGTGTGCCGTGACCGCCCGCCGCACGCCAAATTGTTGAGCTCGTAAAATTAAATATTGCCCGGCTGACTTTTATGGTTCATTGATGAACATGCAGATGGATTTGCTTGCACTATATTACATATTTGGACGTTATGTACATTTTAAAAGTACGCATAGATAAGACGATACGACATAAAAACGTGCAGCGATCAGCTCTTCTTACTTTCCTTGTCGAGTTGTTCTAGAAATTATGGTTCATTATTTCTAGTCTTCTTACTTTTTCTATTCTTAGTGTAATTATCTAGCAAATGTAAATCACAAACCGTTGTATTCATACCGATAAGCTACCACATCAGATGTTATCGACTAATGCGGCCCTGCGAAAAAAAACCTTGGTTATTTGTGTTTGAATTGCTTTCAGTTGCGATTTATGTGGCATGTGCGTTTTTGCATTTATTGCGCTTGTATCGATTTTGCTTTAATTTCTATCCCTGCCGTTAGATAAATTTGCTATGTTGTATTTGCATTTATTAATATAACAGACCTAAAATAGTCCTGAAGCACATATAAAATGTTTCAAGCTCCTAGAATATTTGGTTTCTTTTTTATTGATTTTTGTTGACTTGGATTGATTCAATTTAGACTCGAAAGTAGATTATTAATAAGCAGTATATGATTGAATTAAAACAATAAGTTCTCACTTGTAACTTCTATCATTTATAAGATTTTTTTACGATGATATTCCTCAGTATTACGCGCTCGTCGGCGGTCCAGCAATGTCTAGACGCGATAAATATAAGACGAAAACTATTTTATTTGGTGCGGGAGCTCGAGCCTGTCAGATTTCTTTTGTTGCCAAATTGCCGAAGATCCGAGAGGCTCATTTGCATTCCACAATAAATAATCATACAATAAGTGATTCTTTTGTATCGGAACATGGATATAATACAATTCTTTCGGAAAATATTGTTGTTGGAGCCATTAATGCCTTGTCAGTAGTATTTCTTGTAAAATTATGAATCATATTTTTGGAAAGATGTAGATTTTCGTTATTTATCATATCTGTAATAAGGGAAAAGGGGAATTCTAATCCAACTCGGGAAATATTATTAATTCTGTCACTTGTAAAACTTGTGAAAAGTAGTTCATTATATCTCAAAGCGCTCTTGCAATTGATCACAATGAAAATTGCACGAACGTCGGTACAATGTAAAGAACGAGCCACAACAATCGCTTTAAAGAGTTGTTTACGTTTTATTTACGCCCGTCGCTGCCCAATAATTTAATCAAAAGCAACGGGCCGAGCTCGAAGTATCGCCGCACTATGAAAAAGGATTGCTGTGAGACCGTTCCGATTGGAGCGACGGACGTTCGCTCGCGAACTACATTTGCCATCCTCTTTATTTGCGATCGTAACAATTGTATGCAAGTTGAAGCGATCAAATGTTTATCACGGTACCTACTGATTCGGACAATATGAATAGGATGAATAGGAGTTTCTCATCGGCAAAAAAACAAAGTAATGCATTCAATTACCTTGAGCTTATTGACAGTAGGCGCTATACTTGGCTTAATTATTGTATAAAACACGCCATACTAACCATATAAACAAGTCCGGTGGGCTATCGAGTTTCGAGCGCAGTGCATACAGAGGCTTCTCTATGTCATGGCACAAACTGCGCTTTAAACCCACTAAATAAGACGCAATGCACACTAATTCTTTTAATTAATTAACCCTTTACTATTTTAAGCGATAATTGTGAAAAAAATTGTCATTCTCTGTATAAAATTACCTACTCTGAACCTTTTCAATATTGTTTTGGGTTTGTTTCGAACCAAAGGCGTGACTGTTAATTCGAGCCGAAATCGAGGACAGTAAAAAAATGAAAACATTAATTCGGGGCAACCCTACCTTAAGTGAGCGCAGAGGCTTTTGAACTGTCTTGTTTCGTTGCTCGATTTTTGCAAATTACCGTGAAAGTTTTTTTTTTACTTTAAGTAAATCATTTACATACACGCGTGATAAGATCACCGTGTACTGGTTCGGTTTAATCGGCTCTTATTAATGAGGCTCGTGTACGTTAGTCGTCTCTACCTCGAATAAATCACTACGGTAACGTTAACCGCTTATTATAAATTATCATAATGCGGAAACCAGATTTTTTTGTGCTCCCGCTAATATTAATATGTAATACTATTTGATGTACCGCGTAAACATACATTTGTATTTAAGAATCTCCTAATTTTAATTAATGTACCATTAATTTAATTATTACTCGTTATCCTGACATTTGATGGTTAATATTTCGCCGACAGAGATCAATGAACTTTTATCTTTTTTATTTAAATAAAAGATAGATAATTGTATGTAAAGATGATATTGATGTTTTCTAGCTTAGCTATGAGTATGTAAATCTTGCAAACTTCTACTTTCGGTAATAAAAATTGTCTTAGTTTAGAATGACTTACTATTCTAAGCTCCTTGAGAGCATATTAATTCAGCAGAAAAGTCTACGTCGAGATTTCCGTCGACTTAAGCCTAGAAAAAAATATTTGAGGGAAATTTCGAGAAAATTCTCAGACAGCAATATCGGCAAGTGTGCACGGCGCCTTAGACCGTCGTATATTGGGCAAACACTCGACTACGACCCAAATTGGCCTCACTTGTCAGGCGGAGTGTGCTCGCGTGACTGGGGAAAAATGTTGTATTACTTTCCCTTATTGGTGCAATTAGTGTTAAATATAAAAATGTATGAAGCAGAGCCTCTCCCGATTTATTCGGTTCGTAAATGTTAATAAAATGTTTTTATCAAGATGTTCTGGATATTAATTTTATGATAATTAAATCGCTTTGGGACTTGTTTGTCATGATCTGATTTGAGATATGTAACAATTTTGATTATTACTAGCGTTTATAGTCTTCATATTCATTCAGTTAACTTTTTTTGTTTTTTGATGGTGATTTATTAGTCATTGAAATGAACAGCTGGTAATAACTGCAACGCCCCTGAAATTCCATCAATATTTTTAAATACGTGTACATAGATTACTCGCCATCTGTAAGGATGTTCTTGTGTTTTATTTAAAATTCAATATCCTATGTGTACATGTTGTACCTACGCAGATGTTTACCTTAATTAATACCATAAATGCATGTAGTAACTACGTACTTTATTTTCATAGCGCGTTAACCCCGTGATCACATACGGCTTCCCCTTTTTAAACTGTGTACTACAGAAATCCGTCTGTTTTTCGATCCCAATAAAAGTCTTTTAAAAGTAACTTTTATTTGTGTAATTGATTGACAACACAATCAGAATAACGTGCAATTATAAAAAAAAACAGAAAAAAATGTTTTGACATTTCCAGAGCAAGTAAACTTTGTTTTTAATAAGAGACCATTACAAATATATATCTTATTTTAATGAAGGAAAAGGTAAAGGAACTCGTTGCTGCAGAATTCGTCAGCGGCGGTGCAGCGCGGGGCCTCAGTTGCTCATCGCGATATTTGGACAAACAGGATGTCGCTTCCACGACGACAGCGCCTGATTGATTTCCCGCCTTGTTTCCGAACCCACTACACATATTTTGTATAAGTAAATATTTAAACCTACTCGTAATTGTATGTAAAACCCTATACGATTTTTTTAAATACAGTTTTTAGCTATTTAATATTTTTAACTGAAACATTGAGATAGGATATGTATCATAAATCTCCAAAAGGTGATATTACATTTAAAATTAAACTCGTTGGGAGTCGATTGTCTGTCTTTTAAGATGAAACATCATCATAAACAATAACTGCATTAAATTAAAACATTTAACATAAAGAAGCGGCTAGGGGTAGAAACAGATAGTTAGAGCAGCGAGCAGACAGTGTGTAGGGCGTTGGGGGCGCCGCGCCGCGCCGCAGCGGCATCGGGAGGCGTCCTTGACTCGCGGTCGTTGACGCCGGCGCCGCGGGGGGACGCGGCCCTACATTATGCACACGCGACTGCCTGATCGCTCGCACAGCCTAACTGCACACAGCGAGACCACTGCATACACATGTTGCTATTGTTGACCAACGTTTTACATTTTGTGATTTGTTTATTACTTCTTATTAATAGAGTACGCACAGCTTTAACATAATTATTATTTTTACTAAGGGGATATTAAGTACAGCAACAGAATAACGTAATAAAAATACTTACAATTTTCATTACTCTGGAAGTACACAAATTCAGGAAGGAATTTATGTAACCTTAATTTTTTAGTCATTCGTTGCTTAAGATTTTTGGTTTTGTAAGTAACTTTTTCCTGTTCCCTCTGCTGTCGTGTGTAGACTGTGGCGCGCGGCGCGCGGCGTGCGGCGGCCCCCTTCTGATCAGCGAAGACGTGCCGCGGCGCCGCGGGCACGCGCCGGCGACTGTTCATATGGCGGAGGCGGAGGGTAGCGGCAATCGAATGCGTGGATCGTGTCCTCTTATGATTCCCCACTTTACATAAAAAACCGAGGATCGCATTCCAGTCCGGCTCCATGCCACTTCTACATTATTACTTCCGCCAGCCACCGCGACCCAAGTGTCAATGGATATGTGCAAATAACCTCTAAGCGGCTGCCTCGAATAAGCCACACGACCGAAAATAGAACGAACGAGTCATGTGTCAACAGGCGCCATTAGTATTTTTAAAGCGCTGTTCGTTGACATTGTATGACGCGCGTTGCAGTGTCTTCCATTGCTTATCTTAATGTACAATGCGATCAGAAAAATGATTATTATTATAAGGTCGGTAAATAAAGAAAAAACATAAGCGCTAATAGAAATGAACTACGCATACACACGCCGAGGCGGGTTTTTCCGCCACGAACGACATCCCTGAGGAAATTAGCTTCTTGCGATCTGCGTGCTCTTTCTACAGACGCAGACAATTGAATCTTAACGACGCAAATTGCTATTTTTTTGCTACTTTCCGATTGATCGGTGAAATTTCTTTACGTCTGGCGTCACCTGAGGCTCGCGACTCGTAAAATGCACCGTCATTGCCTCTTTAAATCGCAAACTGACCCACATCCGCATAACGGACCGTGATAGTTCCACGAACTTTTTACAAAAACAATTCAAATCAAGAATTGTTTTGTTTGTCCCCTAAAAGTTCATTCATATTGAGATATTTTTGTATACTCAGTCAACGCACCAACTTTCTTTATAATAATGGATATATAAATAGACTATAACAAAGGAAAAAACATGTAAGGGTGATTCCTTTGATCATCTTCCAAGTTTACGGCAATAAGGTAAACACGTAAAAAAGCTTTCGTGAAACTTTCCGTTGACAGCGACGCTTTATGTAGTTCACTGTGGTGGTAATATAGAAACTATGCGTCAAACTGCACACAATAAAACTGTCAGTAGTTATATCTCCTCGGTGTCTCTTCGCCGCTTTACGACCTGCCATCAAAACTTTCCTACTCGTGTTTGATACGTTAAAAAAACGAATCAGTCGCTGCATTTTCTGCGTCGCATTATGATTCAAATAGCTTTGCGTGTTTATATTTTGTGTATTCTAGATCATTATACCTACGACTTTTCTAATTCACGTTTAAATTAATTAAATCAAGTTCTAATTAATACCTACCAATGTTATTTATTCATTATTTTACTTTGTAATATAATACAAAAGATGATTGTAAAACAAAAGATAATTTGTGTTCATTATGCCTTAGCTTTTATTTACCTCATTACTGAATATCTTTATGTATAAAGAGGTTAAGGGATTTCGAAAAGCTGTTGTTACAGTCGGCCTATTACAACTGGTTTACGACCGCCTACTAGGCGTCCGTTATTTCCCGACAAAGTCTTTTCGAGTGCTGGCAATGTGCGATGCTAAACGCGTAGGGGTATAATCGTTCTCGTTTATAGCGGTTATATTTGGGGTAATTGCGAGCCGCCGCGCCCAAGGAAATGCCCCTACTAATGTCGATGGTTCGACACGTTACTAACGCTTTGGTAGCGCGAAATCATAAAACACTAGTTGATTAAGCTAACTAATATTTGCGTACGTGTGTATATGCGTGTCAACATAAAAATATTTTATATTTGAAGTATTGTATACCAGGAAGATGTTTGTTGAAGTGATGCTCGCAGTATGCAGGGATTCCCAGCAGCTGGAACTATTTTCCTTATTCGAGTCCAGCACGGTACATTAACTTGCGATGTTCAACTCACGGCAACTGAAGCACTTACATCGAACACTGTTTAGTTTTGTAACATTGGATGCGTCAGTCCCTGACTTTGTTCGACGCCCACGCTTTTAATACAGAATTAGTTCCCACGATAGTTTGTTTTGTAAGCAAACCGGATTTCATGAATATTTATTTGTTTTTCAACTACAGTATCACAGGGTGCTCGACATCGATAAAATAGAAAGACTTCTACAGTGTACATTGGTGCTGAATAAAAAAGGATTGTAAAGTGTTTATCGAAACTTAAAATGACAAATTATTTTTTATTTAGTCATATATTTTAGGCTAATAAGGTATGAATGTCTACCTATATGTCAATTTGTAGTATTTTTGTAAAATAAAATGCTAACATGTTTGTTGTATTAACTTGTTTCTAAGCAAACTGAACTCCCTATTTTTATCACCAAGTTATTTTAATTATAATAGCTAAAATATATTTGGAGGTTAGTAGCGGTATTCGTGTCGGAACAAAATATAGAAGTACGCGTATCGCATTAGCATATAATAGTGTTATTTGCATTTCGGCCGCGGCGGCTTATTATACGTCCGATCATTTTTCAGAATTTCAAGCCGATCGCCCAGCGCGGCGCGACTTCGTAATTTATGCAAAATGCCCTACATGATTGGTGCGGTGGATCGTTTTGGGCCTTTTATAAACCCTTTGCTACATTTGCCGAAGGAAGTACATTTATCTCATATCGTTATTACCACCCGTATTTCTATATGGTTTGATGTTATTTTTTTATTAACCATCTAAAACATCCGTGTACTTAATCCTTTTACACGACATTAGAAAAAAATATTTTCTTAAACTTACTTCACATATTATTTTATTTTAATATTAGAAATGTAAATTCAAAAAGCGTATCATTCAACGGGAAGCTCGGGTCGCTAGTAATTTCCAAGTTTGTAAATTTCATAATTTAGTGAAGCGATCAAAGCTTTAGATTAATAAAGCGACATTCCCACCATGCGCCATCTGGAATAATCGCGGGCGCCGGCGAGCGAGGCCGCTGCGGCCCGGGGGAAGAATTTCAATAAGTTGTTTTCATTTGCAAATTGCGCTCCGCGGCGACACCTAATGGAATAGGAATCTAGCGCCCCGTCCCGCGCACCGCTACCCGCTACCCCCGGCACCCAGCACAGCGCCCGATTCCCGATGCGCTCCCTCTTATTGGATTATAAAGACTCCCGCTATGCAGCCCCCGACTACACACAGCCTGACCGCACTCTTGTCAACTAAAGAGCTTTCCCATTTTGTCAAGTGTGCTTATGCCTAAATATGTTAAGGATATGTTTCTGTGTGTATGACTGAAGTTGTTTGTATTACATTATGATAAGTGTACAAATGTGGTGAAGGTAAGCAAGCTTTTAATCATTAGTTCTCTATACCTGGTGTTAAATAATTTAACGTTAAAAACATCGTACCTTGTTCCTATTGTCAAATTTGTAAAATGTATTAAGGAATAAACATTTAAGCCGGGCCGCATCAATAATTCACGAAGCCACAAAAATTCGTCTCCGTAGCTTACCCCAACTTAAGTGTTTAATGTTTGTATAATACACGAAGACCATTCATTCTCGAGTTACTTTGGAACCGCCGATGGGGAAGGATGTTTGTCACGCGGCGCGCCGGTGAAAAATGCGCGGCACATTATTAGCATCCCCAGGATAAATTGGTATGCCGCAAGCTCCCTTCTTCGACCTCTATTATTCATTTATTCATCAGGCGTGTATACTTAGGAGCGTCGTTTTTACTTTATTATTATTTTTATCGCGACTTTACACGTAATTTCGTAATTTACCACAAAAAAAGTTGAATAATTGTCTTCAAGTTCTAGTTTATAGAATAGATATCGAACAATTCCTGACAATGGGTATTAAAATCAACGAAAAAAAAAGAAAATTAGAAAACCAAACTGATAAGAATTTAGTAATAAGCATTTTTGTTAACCCTAATGGGTTTAGAATTTGAATCACGATTCCAATCGTAAATTACATATCGTTGCCTAAGCAAAGAGTAAATCCACTTTAGCTCCGACAAAGGGTGCGCAATTATAAATGACTAACGATGAATTTGAATTAAATTAAAATAAAACCTTGGATATAACAACAGTTGTGCGTGGTCGATTTATTCGCGTATCGAGTATTTTATGTTTACTCGTAACGGGGATAC
Source organism: Papilio dardanus tibullus (assembly GCA_013186455.1). NCBI lineage: Eukaryota > Metazoa > Arthropoda > Insecta > Lepidoptera > Papilionidae > Papilio > Papilio dardanus. The sequence continues at coordinate 174,440 of QDHC01004758.1, read as the reverse complement.
TGGCGTGAGGAATGCGGAAGCATAGTTTCAATAAAGTCGGGCGCGCGACCGCCGCAATCTCAACCCGGCATTCCTGTTGCTCATTCGATAGGACTAACGTACCCGGGACTGATTGCTTCGACTGTTCACGGGTTTTTCTCATGACTTTATACGAACCGAAGATATGTTAGAAAGGTTAAGCTTAGAAAAATCCTTAAGAGGAACAAAAGCTGAATTATAAATATTGCATTACTTTTACATTTTGACTTTCTGTATGTTCATTTTTACTCTCATATTATAGAATAGTAATTTGATCTTCATCCTAAGTACCTACTTCGACATAAAATAGCTTTGTCACCAAGAGAACCTTAAATTCATGAAGAATATTTGTTGCAAATATTGATTACTCTTCCATATTCGTTCCAAATTCATACCAGTTCAATAATAATAATTGAGCCACAAGTTATAATCACATTCGGCATTTCATAAATTCATTAAAACGTTGTCGCGTACTTCTAGCCCAAAGTATTCTCCCGACGTATTCCCAATAACACTCATCAAAGGTAAAACAAAACATAATCTACTTCCTACATGACGCTGTATGAACACGGAAGTGAGACATGCGTTACAATATTGAAGAGATTAACATCTGAACGTAATGCAAGCAATAGGATAATTCAAGATTTCCTGGTCCGTACGGGTCGTCACAATAGATCCGTCGCATCCATCCTATGTAATAGTTAAATCATTTCCCTTGAACGGCAATTGCTTACGGTTGCGTGTAACGAGCTTAAACAAGTAACATGTGGGCAGCTTGAGGCGTCCCGCAGGAATGCTGGTGGGACCTGTGGCCCGTTTGGGGATCAAAGTTTGCTTTGTTGTTTGAACCTCACTCTATATAGCGAGTTTGTGAGTCATTGTTCTTCTATGTTTTGTCATCTTCCTTACTTGGAAACTATACTTAATTTGTAAATCATATGACATCCTACAAAGAAAACAGATCGAATGACATGTTCTGAGATGAAGTCTTTAAAATCGACTAAATTGATCACACAACAAAAGGTCACAATGGAAGGAACAAACTAATAATGTACTTGAATGGATTTTGTACATCTCGCTACTGTGATTTGGTGAAGATCGTGAAAACATCTTTTTTATTAAATTAAACCAAACATTAACGGCTTTGGTATATTGAGTTTTTTTGTTTAAACTCAGCTTTTCTGTGATTTATATCGTGCTCTACATTAATGTGCCGAAACGGGAAGAAAACGGTCAGATGAGTTTCCCGATGTGTTCGCGCGACAATCAACTCGTAAGAGTACTACAAAAAGAATAACCGAGTCTTATAGATTTATTTATTTCTTCAATGAGATGACTTTTACGCGGATTATACGCTTCCTTCGTGTATGTGTCATTGGTATGCGATCGTAAAGCTTTCGGATATGGCACCGTATATAGGTTTAATCTATGTGGAGTTCTTAGAAAAAATGTTTATTGTGTTTCATGTGGAAACATTAATATGTTGCGATTGGAGTTTTATTATTCACACAACGATACGTATTTTCCAATAGGTATTGAATCACGATTTTTGTAATTTATTATTTATCTCTTTATTTGACTTGTACATGTTTTTAAAACACCAAAAAAGAAAACACATTGTTCCTTCAGTAATAAACTGTCGCCTTGTAAAATTACGGGGTAGAAAGTCTTATATGGACTGAAGTGTTAGTACAGTCTATATTATATCTAAGTTTATTCTTTTCGTGACCCAAATACATTGAAAATACATTTACGACGACGCTAAAGACATCCGGCTTCAAGTAGGAGAATACTGAAAAGGAGATATATTACTTTCACATCGCTTTCTGTTCAATGCCAGTCTTTACTTAAGGCTTGTGGTGTAA
>QDHC01004758.1:151874-162261 GCA_013186455.1 Papilio dardanus tibullus | reverse complement strand
TTCGCCGTAATTTTGGAAAGGTGAACTAACACACTCTAATTTAAGGAATGTAATTTATTTTTGACAAGATATGACGTTGTGAAAATTCACGCGTTAGACGTTTTTTTTGGTCCGGCTTTACCTTTCTTTTTTTTCACCCCACGCCACTGTACTCTACTATATTGAGTATGTATTATACATGAAAACCTTCCTTATGAATCACTCTATCTATTAAAACCGCATCAAAATCCGTTGCGTAGTTTTATAGATTCAAGCATATATTGGGACAAAAATAAAAAAGCATTATTGTTTTATACTATGTAAAGATAAAGATAAGGATAAATAAAAAGCTTATTTAGTTTAATCAAAAATATCGTGTTGAATGTGTGTATAGGAGCGAATTCTCGTAGTAAATTACTTTTCTTCATTTTGTTTGTCAATAGAAATAAGGTATACGTTATTGAAGGCATCTATTGTCGTCTGGGATCGCCCGGGGCCGTCGCGGGCCAAGGAAGGAAATAATGGAAATTATTCGTCGCACAGTCGGGCCCCATCGACTGCTATCGACGGAGGCAAATTGCTGAATGCCACTCTTATTATAAAAGGCTTCCTCGCCGTATCTAAGTAGGGAGACCGATTAAATACCGAAGTTGAACAAACATATAATTGAGATCAATCTTTGAATTTACCACTAATTGTTGTTTTTTTTTTATTTTGTACGAGAAAATTATGTGGCATATTTAAATACATGTGTAACTTTGTGACACCACTCGGTTTGTGTTTTGTGTTGTGTCACCCGGTTTTGTAGTTACATTTGAACTAGTGATAACTATGTTATGTAAACTCTTTACAATCAAGTTATTAGTTTTTTTTTTATTTTTTTTTTATATTAAAAAGTGAAATTACTTATTTTATTAAGTTGTAACAATTTTCTAAATCAAAGCATTGATAAGAATATGTCGTCATTATCGGTGCGTTGATGTCTGCAATCGACTTCGGCTTATAGTTGAGTCATAATCATGTTGTCATAATATTAATTGGAGGTCGAAGGTTTCTTGATTCGTCATATAAATAAAATACGAACCTTTTTACGCGAACGCAATATAATTATTCACTAATACAATATTTTATGTTATAGGAAACTCGTGTGTAAACTCTAATTTCCCCGCATTACTCATTTAAAGCATAACATTAATTAAAACCAAAATAGAAATCCCCTCGCGATTGAAATAACGGTCTCGTCCTGCGTCCGTTCTGTGATGAAATGTCGTCTACGAGTCCCGCACCCTACATCAAAGCGACTGATCAAAGGACGAATAAATGACTCACATAAAAATATTTAAGGTCCGCCTCGCATAATAATCCTCGAGCAACGCAAACACTTGGGTCGACGCGACTCGGCGCGCCCGGAGATTTGTCGCCAAACGAGATAAGCGATTCATACAAATTTTAGATTTGATGAAATTTTCTTCATAAGCTTTATGATATCTATAAAGTATTAATATAAATTAAATGATTCAAAGATAAATTACCTATGTTTAGATTGAGAGATCACTGATTGTAGTTTTTAGTTATAGGAGGTATATGTATTTAATTGCCTAGTATACTAACTCGTAGAGAGATAAATTAATAAAAAAAAGTTGCTCAAATTAAAGTAAGAAGTGTGTTTCTACAACTATATTAATATTATAAAGAGAGAAACTTTGTATTTTTGTATGTATAGAAGTAACTAAAAAACTACTAGACCGATTTCAAAAATTCTTTAGCCGTTAAACAGCTACGTTATCCCCGATTAACATAGGCTATATTTTTTTATTTCCGCGGGAACGAATTCGTGAACAACAGCTAGTTTTAAATAATTAAATGGTATAATTTTTCGCTAACAAATATTTAGAGCCAGGATAATGTGCTGTTAAATTAATGTTTATTATAATACCGGTGGGATAAATTAACAGTTTCGCGCAATATAAATCGAATTCCGTATTATCTAAAGCGTTTTGAGATGAAATTCTCTAAAGTGCGTAGCTCTATCGACGAATATTTGAGATGCTTCCACGGCGACGTCTTCCCCGTGCATTTCCTCTATTTATTATGGCTGAGAATCCTTGTGGAAATTAATCAACCAACCTCCTATCATATGAATATTATCTTAATTTAATTTCAATTCAAACAAAGTGAAGGTCATTATTATTTTCGAATATCTCCGGTCCAAAATGATCTCTACTAAAATATTTTTATTATTCTATATTTTCTAAATTGACTTCTCAATTGTGTCATTGAAATTGAATAAATGTTTTAATTTAATTTTATATATCATAATCTTAGTACCAATAAACCATGTTGACCATAATATTATGTGAAAATATGTTATAGAAAAGAATGGCATGTAAGTTCATAATAAAACATAAATTGAATTCTCCCCAACCCAAAACTTATTTAATTCAACACTTTCAGTTAGTTTAAATAACTAATAACTAACTAACTAATAATAACTTAAATAACTATAGCATCATGATTGATGGACATACTTGCAAAATAGCTCAATTAATCGGAATACACAATGCATTACCCAATTGTATGTAAAATGATTGCGAAAATCCTTCATCAATGCATCGAAGCAATACAAAAGCGATGCGCGAGATTCGGCCTAGACATAGTTGTTGCTGCGTCATCGCATTTCGGGCCGCGAACTATTCTCGCTCGAAAGTCGCGGTAATGCACACGCAGAGGTCGCGTCCGGCGCCACCTTGCCACATTTACACAGTTCTTTGAACTAATACTAAAAGCTCTGATTTAGTGCCAATAACTAAAACTACCAAGACCGAGTTACGTCTGTAACGTAGAGTTATATCTTGTGATGCTCATAATTCTTGATTCTTAGCTATTACATATCAAATCTTTGTACACATTCCATGTGTACGAAGGGGCTACTTGTTTTTAGATGAGTCTTAACTACTCCGGCTATATGAATTACATTTTATAAATTCGAGGGCATTCATAGCACCCCAATCTGCTTAATATAACACACCTGTCTTAACACAAGCATAAGGTTAGTGGTGCCGAGAAGAAAAGTATTTGATTAACACAATTTTCTATTTTTAACACAAAATACAAACCGCTCTGACACGTGCTAGTACGTCAAGATGCGTGGGTGTACGTACACTAGGCGAGAACCGTGGGCGTGAAATCCAAGAAATACTTACGAACAACCTATTTACTCCTTTTATTACAGCATCTCAAGGGTTACTCTTTAATCATTTCATAATAATTTAATAAAACATTATATCGAATTATATGTTACATTCGTTGTTGATAAGCCCTTCTATCTTTATTTCGATAAGATCTTATATGACATGAATGTCTATTATTACTTAACATAAAGTCCATAACAGTTTTTTTTATAATACACATTGAAACTTGAATTTAAAGTTCAGATGTCTCATCGGAAAATGTGTCTTGGTCTAGTTATATTTTTGGGAACGAAATCAGTTTGATATTGACAAAATTGTCAGTATAGAAAGTAGCAATTTATCAAATCAAATACATAATCAACGAGTCAATGTAAATATATTTAATGTCTATTTTAAGTTTTTTTACTTAATTTTATGAATGTTTCAAATAAATGAAATGTTAGCACAGGCGTGTCTCGGACGGATGTTTTATAATAATGTGCATGCGTTCCTGTGCCCTCGCTACCCTTATTATTGACACAGTCAAGTGACAGCGTAATGACACCCCATTGTGCACTAAACATGGGCCCCGGACACTGGCCACTCGGCGAAGCAACGTTAATGGGCCACGTTTAACTTTTATTACTTTGCTATTATCGAGTTAACACTGTCACGGTTTATAGCTAAACAATAAAATGTTCACTATTTAAATGTTATTTTATATTTTAAAGCCTATCTAATTATCATTTTTTTCTTTATTATTTTGCTCAGCATGATAATAAAAATATTAACGAATACAAACATTTAGAAGAATTTCGGAACGTCGACGTCCCCGGAAAAATCTCTCTGTCAACGACCGAACCCGATATAGTGCGGTCCCGTTACCCGAGTGATCGACCTGGACTGCTGCCACCATCCCGACGCGGTGCTAATTATACATACGCAACACGGAACAAACAATCGAATGTTAATCACTCGAAGGAGCAAAGTCGCATGCGGCGGCGTCTGTACGACCGTGCTAGCACTCTGCAGTGCCATAGCAAATTACATGTATGCACACTAATTGCAACGACATCAAGATTCCGTACAGATTGACGACCTCTGTCGGACCCCCTGCCGATTGTTACCGTATACCGCAAGTCATAATTGTAACCTGTTAATAAGGTCTGCTTTTCTGAGAAGCAAAAACCTTTGCGCTGGACATCATATTTAGTAGAAGATTATATTTGTTAAAGTGTTGAAATCTCGTAATATATAAATGTGTTGCATTGTGTCAAAGAGTCATTGAATATTTTTAGTGTGAAGTACACATGACGTGTACGGCGTTTTTGTTCTCCCGACGCGACGCATTTAGGACGCTAGGCGTGTGACCAAAACAACGAGGCCGCGCGAGCCATTCACGTACACCGGCCGTCTGGCGAGTGGCGAGCTGAAGAATAGGTGTCGGAGCGATAACAGGCCAGTCGCGTCCTCGCGGCCGATAATTGCGGTTGCCGTTTAATATTATTACACGCAAGTTAATATTGAAAAGACCGCGTGAGCAGTGGCGAGTGCGGCGAGTGCAGTGACCCAGACGTGATGGTGCGCGCAGGGGAGAGGACCCGGGGCGAGCTGCTGGCCGCGCTGGCCGCCACGCTCCGGTGGCGGTCGCTAAGACTCCTCTCCTTGGTATGTTCATTACACGGACATCTTTATATGACCGTTGCGAATACTCATATTGTTTTCTTTGTACTTTGCCTTTAATTTGGTTCAGATTTTGAATTATTCATTGTATGAATCGTAATGAGCGGAATATTTATAGGAGTAATTGATAAAGCTAACAATGTTGTTGAATTATTTCAATTTTAAATTACCACCTCGTGATTTATTATTTACATCATATTTTATCGAATTGTTTGCTTTTGTAATATAACTTTTTTATTTACACTTCACGACCTAAAAATATTTCGAACCGTGACTTCGTTTAAATCTCGTAGACTTTCGTAGCGGCTCTTAAACTTTTCTGTGGGCTTGTTTAAACTTTATGCCGCTCGAAGTATTAATATGTGTGCAAACTTTTGTCGGGACCCATTCAATTGTTGTGCATTATTAGCACTGAGCGCGCTCGTTACCGACGCCGGCTCGGACGTCACAAGATATTTGCTCGAAACTTTGCGGAAAAGTAAACCTTCCACCACAAACAACGTTTAATAATAATCAGTATTGTTTCTTAGAATGATATTTTGTAAATAATTACAGGAAGGTGGTTATTATGCAACTATGTAGATCGCATAGTTTACCTATAAGACTGTAAGAATCTCGTCCATCATCGTACTATCGTCTTGTACGTGCAAGTTAAGTGTTTTACGGCACCTTCTCGATGCGCGTGCGATGTTCCGCACGTGCCCTTATCGGGAGCTATCGACATCTGACCTCGCAGAGATCACGTTGCATCTATTACGTACGCGTATGATAAACGCCGGTGTTATCACATACGAAACTGCACCGACGAACGCGTTTGTTTTCCACCAAAGGGTGCAAAAAACACATTAGTCGACCGCACACATTTATAGGTTCTTTACCTCCATCGATCTTGTTTGTTTTTTTTCCTGTTGCAGAAATCGTTTTGAATTCCTAAAATGTTTTTAAATTCTTATTATAGAAATCATTGATTCCTTTGAATGATTAAATCATATTTTCCTCGTATGATAAATGCTTATATGTCATACATTCCCTCCGACCCTAATACCTATAGCTAGAAGATTAATAATAATGTGTTTTATGATTCCGAGGCAGCAGAGTATCATATATTTATTGTCATTATAAATCTGAATGCGTCATAATTGTGGATCCTAAACTAATTCGGAAGTCAAGTGGTTTAAACGATAAGATTTATTTCGGACGAGGTTTATTTAAATGACTATTAGATGACCACCATCCGTCCGCGGGCAGAGCTGACGGGTTGCACCCGGCGCTCGCGCCGCACCCCCCACGTTATTAATACAACCTAGCCCCGCTACGCATACAATACATTCTCATTTACTAGGACTGTCTCTTATTTTGTCCAGCTTTGATTTCGTGCTTTATCTTTAAGTATGAAATTGTATCAGATTGTGTTATTTATTGTAACGTAATATTTATATCAGTTTTGATTTTAATTAATTTTGAAATGTTAACAATTTGAAATTTTCTAAACTTCATATTCTTTCAAAATTATTGTTATGTTGGCATACATGTATATATTTTTTATAGTTTTTATTATTTTGACTTCTAGGTCTTCCCAGTTGACACGCGTATGTATTTATAATAGCGGGTCAACAAAGATCCAAATTATAATAAATGTAAACATGGTAACCCTACAATAGGCAGACGTTTTTCAACACGCTAGCTGCGTGCCTGCGTAGCCCTCTACTTTGACTCTGTTCACTACTTCCTGTTATTAAAAATGTTTTGAAATTAGTGAAACAGAACAGAATTTGAAATAAAATTACACAGGAGCTGATGTTTTTATGACGTTATCTAATTAAAATTCTCATAAGCTGAATACTCTAACAAAAAAATCCTTGTAATTGCATAGTTTACTGTTGAGAATTGAATAGATAAAGATATATTCCATTGTAGTGAAATGTAGACAGTTTTTTTTTGTGGAGCCGCAGCACTAAAATCACAATTTTCATGTCGCACACAGTCGCACAGCATTAAAGCGGCGGTCGGCGACGTCATTTCCTTGTGTAAGTGAGTCGAAGCTTGAGACCGTCTCTCGGTCGCAAATAAAACAGTTCATGGCTGCGTTGCGTTCCCTTCCCGGCTACTATAATAACATGGTGACTTTAAGAATTCCTTCTAAGCTTCTATAACATATGACAAAAATGATTTGGTAATGTCTTCGCAGAATCCTAAGTAGCTTGTTTCGAAACTTTTGTAATATATTGCAATTGTGATACATGTATTATTTAATTTTGAAACCTTAATAACTTTGTATAGTCTTCGAATACGTGTAGTTCGTGACTTACACATCTTTTGAAAATTACTTATCTTAAATCCGAATACTTATGCTAAATGTATGTTGTGTTTGTTTGCAACACAAGTACTCGCTTCTATCGAGCTTCCAATACAGTGAACGGCGCATTTGTCATTGTACTAGAGAGTCTAAAAGTAGACTGGATTTCTGCAGATAAAAGGAATAGAAAAGCAATACGGCAGTGGTATGATATATATTTAGAAGCGTACGGATTGATGTAGGTTGTGTCGGTTATCGCGCCGCGAAGCGATACATCGGACCGGCGGCGGCGGCGGCGGCGGCGTAGCGCCGGAGCCGCCATCCGCAGAGATGACTATGTTCGCTCTCATTCATTAGAGGGCCGCTGCGCAAGACGTCGCGCGCCGCCCGACTATATCGATTTTGTGAACCGTCCCCCCCGGCCCGCGCCGCCCGACACGACCCCGCTCTCAGCATCCGACCTCGAGTGCTCTCCTCTCGCGCCTACGGACACCGCCGACACAAACTACGCCTTAACGTCATCACGCCACGGCTCAAAATGCCGGCCGCCGCCGCACGCGCTGAGCCGCCCCGCCGAGCCCTAATCGACCCTCCGGCCGAAAGTCACTCGGTCGAGATTGCAACGACCCGCCGCGGCTACCCTCGTCCGCGCCGGTCGAAAAAATAAGCTTTTTGTTACAATTAAAATGGTAAATCAAACCAATTTTAGTAATTGCGAGGTCAAACTTTGGAGTGGCGACACGACGAGTCCTGAGCGTTTCGAGCGCGTATGATTTTTAATGGTCCGTTCTTCCTTTATAACACGCGTCGATGGCGGGGCGCGACGGCGGGCGCCCTCCCGATGATTTAATTATTAGTTTTCATGTTCTGATCGCGGCGCAAGCACCCCCGGCTGCAGTCAGAAACTCGGCGACTGCATGTTGCATATCATTGCACCACCAAACTGCGCTAATATTTAAACCCTTGCCCGCTCTCTCCTGTGACTTGGCGACTCATTTAACTAATTAAAATTCTTAATAGTACTATAGTGCATCGTAGGTCGTAAACCTCAATACTACTAAAACACGCGTAGGCACTACATTAAAATTTGCGTAGGTGGCATATTAATATTTTAATGACTTGTAATTTTAAATAAAAATTATTCATGTTTACTTGACCAGTCATGTTTGGATGATTTCATCATTCATCTTACGCCATACGTAATTATTTACCGGAATATAATTCTTCACGTGATTAAGAAAACGCCAACAAACAATTCTCGAATCCTCGTCCATACGATGTATCAGTATAGAATCCTCATGCATAATAAATATGCGGATAGGTCAACGTTACGGATCGGACGCAGTTTTTTTTTACAACTCGCACTCGACTGCGGGCTAAATTAAAAGGTTTTTAAAATACCTGTTAAATAAATGCATTCACGATTGCAGATTGAAGTAGGTGGTCGCATTTATTTCTATTTTTGTGATAGAAACATCAATACTAAAACATATTACGTTTTTTTTTTTTTCAAACAGAATGAGATAGATAACAGCTGTTTTTTTATTTTGTAGTATTGGAAATCAACGGTTACTATTACAATGCAAACCATGCACTTATTAATGTAACACAAATGAACTTGTAATTTTTTAATAAGTCTCGGTCAGTGATGTTCATCGCCTCATCGAGACGTCTGTAAAAGTTTCGCTACACTTAATTAAGTTTGCTCGAACGACCTTAAGAATGTTTACAAATCATTTTGTATTATTGAATAGTGTATTGTGCTGGAGACACAATGAGATTGTAAGCTGAAAGAGTCTTACAAATTAAGGTACAAGGATTCAATCCGCTTATAGTCCGCTTTCCATTGTCGCCATCGATGCCTCCGCTGGTATTCTATCCCTCTACTTTTGTTTCCTAGTAGTTTGCTTCTGAATGCTTTGCCGGTGGAATTGTACCCGCTGTCCGTAATAAGTCTTTATTTAAACTAAAATAGTCTATTACCAAAGCTTTTTCTTTTACCATTTTTTCAGTCTTTAGGCTGGAAAGTATTAGTCTTATAGACGTTACTTTAACTAATACTTAGCAAGTCAACGTGCTGTGTTTTACGACGTGGTACCTATCAGCGACAATAACAAAAAATCAATACTTATTGAATAAAGTACGATAAAGTAACAAGATTAGGTATATATTCCCATTTCACTGTTCCATTACTTAGAAAACAAAATGCGAGCATACGAAATTTTGTAATATAATAAAGTCATATAAATTCAATAAATTAACCATCAATTTCCGAAATTCATTGTATACAAACACATTTGGTTGAAATATACCATCGGATATACTTTTACGAAACACTCGAACAAGCTTTAGTGCTACTAACGTATGATTTACGATGACAACGTCTTTTCGCGAGGCTAGACTTTGAGAATTTGCAATGGCTTCCGACAGACTGTTAACTTTATTTACAGCCCCGGCTATTTACACAATTCCTTATAAATTTGAATAAACCACAAAGCGGCTGCATTGAGACTTCATTATGGCGCTAGTTTGTTTGGGTTCGAAACTTACGAATGTAGTCTGTTTGTCGGTAACGTTATTAACGTTAAGCTATTAACGAATAGTGGTTTAAATACTCGCTCGGTTATTATGTAAATGTCCTTCAAAACCGTCCTGACCTGCCGCACCAAGGGGAACGGTTGGGGTAGGTTATAGTATTGCATCCGATTCGCCGACTGCAAGGGTGGTTTTGCATAAGTATACCGTCGTCTACAGTTTACAGTGGTGAATGTGTCTGTCTGCCTTAATCACTGGATTTATGAATGCCGGCCTGTAATTATGATCCCTGTGTGGGTGCGCCGCCTCGCTTTCGCTGTTTGTGCTGTTTAGACGCATTGTATCCCTCCCTGCCCGGTGCATTGTTTTTATATGTATTCGGACAATTTACTCGACAGTTTTTTGTAAATGCAACTGTTTATGTCCGTGTTCAATTCGATTGCATTTAAACAATCAAAGCCTTGTAAGCAGTGTAAATTTTAGATCACTACTCATCTAGACTAGGATGAAAATAAACACTAGATCGATACGAGTGTATCGGCCGGGAGTCTGCCCCGCGGCTGTCCCCGCTTCTCCGGACTCGGCTGCTCATCTCTGAAACAGAATTGCGCCTGCATCCACCAGATGATTAAAACAAAAAAAGCATGCGTGCCCACTTGACGCACAGTGTTAGCTTTTTGCGTCGGTGTGCGATGCGGTGGCAGTAATGAAACGGGCCCCTACT
>QDHC01004758.1:139471-151705 GCA_013186455.1 Papilio dardanus tibullus | reverse complement strand
TATGGTGTTAATGATGTAAAGTTGCGCAGTTCCGCCGCACTAATTGACGCCGTTGCGGCGACGGGCGACAGCCGACAGCGCGCCGTGCGCCGTGCGGCGTACAGCTACCGGGTGCAGGGGTAGTTTGCATATCGGCGCGGCGTCGTCGCCGGCCCTATGAAAAATTAATTAGCAACCGTATTTGCTTTTTTGGGAATCCACTGCGGCGCTTCTCGCGTCTGGCAGCCGCGGTCTTCAGCGCCACGTCGTTGTCACGCGTAGCGTCCTGCACCTTTTCACACCACACTGGTGCAAAAAATTGGCAAAAGTAAACAGTTTGATTAAAAGTGCTATAAGCTAAAATCCTTCCTTGATAGGTACCAGACTAGCATGAGATTACACACTTGTCTTCTTATATGTATTATAGTTGCAAGGATTATGAACAATTTTATGGAAATAGAATATATGTTAGTTTACTAATAAATATTCTGACTATTTAATTTTCTAATACATAAAAAAATAAGCCTCATGGTATGGACTCTGTCATTTAAACATAATACCGAGCTACCCATCTTTATACAATAGTAATCACTTAAGGCCAGGTACACTGTGAACACTAACTATACAAAATATCATATAAACGTTGTGGTGCACTCAACTCAACACGATCACTTTGACAATAAACGCCAGACTGTTTCGAAGCGTTCGCGATTGATTTCGCTATGATTCAGGCGGCGGCGTGCGGCGGCCGGCTCACCACGTGGACAGAGTCAATAACCCCACGCAATAACAACACACCACATAAACTAAAGCTACAACTCTTAATATTACTAATGAAATCAATAAAATATTAAGGAATATATTGAGGGAGACTAAAAGCAATACTCGAAGTCGACATGAATGTCATCGTAACATCATCTATTCTCATTGTGCTAAGATCAAAGGTTGTGGTTGTATTTGAATCCAATATTCTAATAAAGGCGAATAAATAAATAGATAAGCCAAATTAAGATAATACCATTTTATACAACTCTGACATATTCATCAATCCTAAAACAATATAGCCTTATAAAATAAATCGTTTCTCGATGAAAAGATCGCCTACAAATTTTATTGTATATTCCTGAGTTGTAAAAACAAGCCATTAGAAATGGTGTTGAACACTAAACCAAGGTGCTCTCAAAAGTTTTGAGTACTTTTATTTCGCAGTTCTTTTATTCGCTGCTGAAGGTTTAACCCAGTATCGGTTCGGCACCTTTACAATTTGTAGTCTGTTTAAATTGTTTTGTTAAAGATAGACATAAAGAACATTTTCTCTGAATGTCATATAATGTTTAATATAATATTTAGCAATTAGATACAGTTTTATTTAGTATTTTGATAGAGAATAAGAAGAAAGCGATGTAATAAATATAAGGATACAGCCTTGACCCGTTTCTCGTATTGGTGGTTTGACGTAATTGAATCATCAATAGCCACACTAACAACTACCCGTCAACCATATTGGCGGTGATGTAACAGCGGGAAAAGTGGTCATTCTCACTAGATTACCACTAGAGGATGGCCGTGAAGTGTTGTCAAATGTCAAATGAAATAGTTGACAGTGGTGTGGTGCTGCATCGAAGATTTCGGTACACATTTCTTTTGTAAATAAAGACAATCAAACATAACATATCAAAAGCAACTGAAAACAATTATCTTAATTTAATTCGATGTAATAATTATCGTTCATTTTCTACATCGTTAGTGCGGCCCGGGTGCGAAGCGGGATTTCTCAACAGAACGTGTTCAGCCTAACTGCTGTTATTCAATTGTATCCAAAACTATTCCCACTTGGCGAAACTTTAAATTAAACGCCGCTCGAGCACTGGCCTTAACATGATTCATTATGAATTTTTGAAGAGTTCTCTCGCATATTGTTCGTTAGTTATATTGTAGTGGAACATAAACTACATGTCGACGTACGCTTGAAAACCTCCGTCATCCCACTCTCGTGTAACAGAAGCTTGTAACATTTCAAATTTAAGGAAAATTAAATAGAATTCTAGTAATTCAGTAAAATTCAGTCAGAGAAATTTAGAAGCGAATATTCCTTTAGAAATCAAATGAACCAACCAAACAATTTGTCAATATTTCTTCGTTACATATTAAATTCAGTACTTTGTATAGAACTTGCTGTCTGCAGGTGCCGGTATTGCAGCTGTTTAAATGGACAAATTAAAACATACGTAAATGTAAAGTATTCTTATTTCGTACTTATTTGTATTAGACGAAAGTGTTTGTCATTCAAAAGTTCTTAAATAGTAGTAGTACTATGTGTTTTTGTATAAATTCACGAAGTTTAATGCGTCCGAAGCGATGTCGTATAAATGCGGTCTTGTTGCTACGATTCGAACCTGAGTCTCTATAGTTTAGCGGGTGACTAACTCCGCTCGCAGTTTGCGTCTTGTCTGGCTCTGGCTTTCGTCAGACAGATAATCGCCGAGCCGGCTGCGGATCCACGTCGCGCTATCAGGTGCGCCGCAAACAAAACTGCTGAATAGAGACCCGGTTAAACATGCACGTCGGGTGTACCGATATAATTAAAGTTTAGGAGACGCTCACGTCGCCCGTTAACCTCGTTATCGGGCGCTGGAAGTGGGTGAGACGCGGCGGGGGCGCCGGCCTCGGCCGCGGGGGGAGGGAAAATCAATGACAGCCGCCGCGCGCCGGCTCTCCCCGGCCCGACGCGCTCATCTCGCGGCCACGTGCCGCGGTCACTGCCCCGCTCGCGGCACCATCTCACCACCATGCCACCGTTGTCGACGGCGTCTTTGTAACCGGACCGCAGCAGAGATATCATGTCTCCGAAACACAACCCGGCAACAGTCAACATCAAGGAAGCCGGGGAAGCCACGCATTTGACATGGCGTCACCGACGCATGTCCGGCCCTGCCACCCGACCGGCTTAGCATCGCTCGACAAGCTTGTAGATGAGCGAGTGAGCCTCCCCACCCGCCCGATGTATCTACGCCTATAATATAATATAGTGATTGTTTATTACATATCTAGGCCGCACTCGGAAATTTGGGTTATCGTTTGATTTGCAGTCGCCGGTTCTACTGCCTCGTCGCCACTTATGTAATCCCGGTCGAATACCGATATTGTATGCTACGCGTGACGCAATGCTGACGTATCTATCATGATATTTTGTGCAGACTTTAAACCCAGACAACAAAAAATATGTCACGTGAAATAAATCTAACAACATACGATTAAAAATAAACCAATACTGATATGATGGAATCCAACGGTGTCATCTACTCAACGCATGAGAGATTAAAGGAGTAAATATGTGCTTTTAAATAACAAACATGTAGCGATGAACCGGCGCGTTCGGAATCCACGCATCCGAATGTTTTGTATAGCGGCATATCGCGACCATCGTCGATCAATGTCAACCGCATATTTAGGTCAACGTCCGTCCGACGAAATTCCCGCGCTCTCCGCGACGCGTCATTTCCTATAACGCATGCGGCGACTCTTTTATGTGCTCGTATGTTGCTACGTGCCAAATTGTTAACCTAATCTTTCCGCTAGTTAATTGTATTTATCGCTTATTATTTTCATGACATTCCATACAAGTTATTGTATTGCATTGCCAGTGAGTTCCGAGAAATAAAATTGTTTATAAAACTAATTCGTTTTATAAACACCAAACGTCTTTTACCAAGTCAACATTGTAGTTTTGAATTATGTATCAAAACGGAGTGAAATATCATAAACGCCGTTGTTCGGAAGCAATATAACTTCCATCAAAAGCTCTTATTGTACACAGTATATATCTTGTTGCGTAGGCCGCCTAGACGTTTACAGCCTACGGCATCGCATCGTTAGTATTCATACTTCCTCGATGCCTTTTCGTAAAATATGCCGCAAAATCACGCGTCTGCCTTACGCTGCCATATTTATGATAAATTCATATAAAACGACCTGATCGCGTCATGTAGAAACACCATACACTGTTTCGAACTTAGTCTTGGATTGAAATTTCTATCGCTGTCCGAATTCCCATTATTTGTATCATCTTTTTGACATAACATTATAGTTTTGTCAACAAATTCTTGATTACTATTTACCACATAATCAAGGATATTTTTTTCTTGAACCACTAAGTTCTTCAACAGCTTTCTTTGACTTTTCGCCAAAAGTAAATACTTTTAAAACCCTCGATAAATTTCATGTTAAAACATAATATTAAAGAGAAGAGAAGCGGGGTTTGCATCATCGGTGCTTTTTAATTTGATCCTGTCGTTGTAACATAGATAAGGGTGCTGTGTCAGCGATAAATATCAGCACTCGGCCCCTATCGATTGGATGCAGCGGTTGACCGACATTTCAAGGATATTTTAATCTCCTATATTCGATACTCATAACACTTAACATAGATGCCTCTACTTAATTAATCTGTATATTGCTATGTCAAGAAAAACATTGTAATATTTTTTTGTAGACTGTGAGATTTTGTTTATTAAAAGTTACAGTTAGTTAACACTAAAGTGGATAGACGAGATAACAAACCAACCAGCAATCCACTACTCGATATCTAGTGGGAATGCGGGAATGAGAAGTGGCATTTGCTACTGACATTCATGAAAAGTCTAAGGAAATGTCTCTATATTTATTTTAGAATACATAGAACTATGATAATAACGATTGCTTTTCTATTGTCTTCAGGTTTACTATGCAAAGAAGAAGCGGAGAGCGCAACAGTACCTTGGCGATGACGGTTCACATAAGAAGGAAAGAAAGTTATATAACGACGGGTATGACGACGACAACCACGATTACATCATCAAGCAGGGAGAGAAGTTCCTGGATCGGTACGAAATCTCCTCGCCCATAGGAAAAGGATCCTTTGGACAGGTGAGATATACGCAGTAACTTTTTGGAAGCATAGGAATTGAGTGAAGAGTATTCTTTGCTGTAGAAACTAAGACAAAATCCTTACTGCTTGTTTGAGAACATCAGGAATCAGGATGGACTTACATTTATATTTTAAGTATTAAGTAATGTAGACTTAATGAACGGAAACCGTAGACTATGGGCCAATATTAAATATTATTTTATCGTAATATAAAAAGTTTTAAAGTTCTAGTGTATAAAAATAGGAATAACGGGTCCATTGAGCAAACATTCCGGTTAAATGAGCAGCAGAGTTTTTTTTGCACGACCCTAGTGTTTTATTCTTCGATTCTTTATTGCCCTCGCCGCAGAACTGAGTAAGATTGCAGACATTTTTAAACGTTTACTTAGCCACTCGCAGATCTCGTAGACGGCTGTCTAAGCTTTTTACTTCGTCTGGGAAATTTTAAACTTTTGCAATAAATTGGTCAAAACATGTAAAATAATCAATCAATGTAGAGATGAAGGAAGAACTCTAGTATTGAGAACGTTGATAGTGGTTAACAGTTGGCATTACATTACACGCATGTCCGTTTACGAAAATGTTATGATATAAACGATTTGGATTTTTTGTTTTTATTAAAAAAGAAATGGCTATGATTACATCAATAGCTATATCCCAACAATAAAATTTAATCGAAGACAATATAAAAGGCATGTTGCTACTGTGTAGCAGAATTGTCCTTTAATTTTTATCCTCTGGTATTTCCAATGTAGAACTTCGACGATCCATTGTGTATATTTTTCATCTGTATGTTTTATTCCAGGTTGTGAAAGCGTACGACCATGAGGAGCAGTGTCAAGTAGCGATAAAAATAATTAAGAATAAGAAACCCTTCCTAAACCAGGCACAAATAGAAGTCAAGTTACTAGAAATGATGAACAGGGCAGATGCTGAAAATAAGTATTATATAGGTTAGTTGCAAATTACTTATAATATGCTACTTAAAATATCTACACACACTGTTCTGTAAGAGGATGATGCCTTCGAAAGATATAAATTAAATGAAAAGTTTATCATTTAGTTAATGTCTTCAACCCTACCCAGGTATAGTAAATTTCGTACCTAAAATTCCGCTGAACCGGTGCAGATTCAAGAGAATACAGAAAATATAAAAAAGGCTTAAATTAATAGGTTATTATAGCGAATGTTGATGCTACTGTGATAGCGTTGAACAACCTGCAGAGGGGAATTCTTCAACTAATTGTTTAAAATTTCTCAGTGAAACTGAAGCGTCACTTCATGTGGCGGAACCACCTGTGCCTCGTGTTCGAGCTGCTGTCGTACAACCTGTACGACCTGCTGCGCAACACCAACTTCCGCGGCGTCTCGCTCAATCTGACGCGCAAGTTTGCGCAGCAGCTCTGCACCGCGCTACTGTTCCTTAGTCAACCAGGTCGGTATACAGTGTCGTAAGTGTATGGTGGGCCTAATTTTGAGTACAAGTGAAACGACAATTAATACAATTTTCTCGTGACAGGATTCACCATATTTTGTAATTGTAATTCTGTTAACTTTGGCATGTTTTTGTTCTTTGCTAATTTAATTACTTTTCTTTACAGAATTAAATATAATTCACTGTGATCTTAAGCCTGAGAATATTTTGCTATGCAATCCGAAGAGATCAGCTATCAAGATTGTTGATTTCGGAAGTTCGTGTCAACTTGGTCAAAGGGTAAGTGACTCTTCGTCTGTTGAATATCTCTTTAAAAATTATGAAGCATACGCATCGTCCAAATGCCCAAATTGTAGGATACAACCACGTGCGAGCCATCGATTGATGTCTAAACATCAGATATGCTTATTAAAATGTGTTCCTTTATTTTAAACTGAACCCTCGACATTTTTCTAATTCAATTTAGTTGTTATTTTAAAGAGCGTGGGTATAAATCTGACAGCCATGTAGAAGACAGCGTTGCGTAGGTAGGCTTTCATACGGACCGATAAGTTTGTCGAGATAGTAGGATAACAGCGCCAGGAGACTTCTGTTGTGGTTAACTTGGAAGAAAATCTACGTTTATTATTTGAAGTATTTTCTGTAATATCACATAATAATTTCATTCGCTGACTATTTGAAGATATCAGAATGGTAGCAAATTTATGAATGCAATTAAAATCCATAGATGCGGTATTTAATATCACCATTCTCGATTTATAGATCTAATTCTGAGTAGAAGCTAATTGTCGAGATAAATCATGCCGGGGCCTTCGGAGCCGGCGGCGGCGGCGGCGGGCACGGCAAGGGTTATCGCCAATTGCGCGTTAAATATTAAATTATTACGCAGCGTTTAAGGAACTGCCTTTGGCGGGTCGTGTTTCGATGCAGATAAGCGATTCATTGATGGGTCGCGGTGCTCCGCTATCGCCGACGCCCGCCCTCTCTGATACTGCTCTAATTAATTAAACGCTAATTGTGATTATTTTACGCAGCACTATATCATTGAACGATTTGTTTTTAGACTAATTATTCCATTGCTTATGTAATTGTGAGGCCATTTGTTGGTTGCGTCTGTTATTATGTAAAACTGATTGCAAACTTTTATACTGATTATTTTTGGTGAATGACAGAGACCATTACATCAGGACTATTTATCTTGGACTTTATCACGAAAATCGAGTCATTAAATGAGATCACTCTTATCGAAATGATTAAATATTGTTTTTATGTTTGAATGAATAAGCAGTGGGTGAAAAATTGATTTTAACCTTGTTTTTTATGGTGTCGATGACGTCGTTGCTCTGATACGCGTAGGATAGTAACCTGACTGTGCTCGATACGCCCACAACAAGATCCCACACAACAAACATATCAATGGCTTTATTTATCAGTTTTTGAAGCTGTTTTCCAAATGCTTAGCTAAATCAATGTTGGTCGCCATATCCTTATCTAAATACAGATCTTTGTTATTTAATAAAAATAAAAGAAATTATGTTATTCAGTAGAAGTTTAATATCACAACTCTCTATTGGAAGTTGCTTTTTGCGTTGTTGTAAGTTAATGTTAAAATGTTACAAATTCTGTCTTAAAAAATGTTCATTCCGGATACGATTATGTAGGTTGGAATCATCGATTCATATCGATGTTATAAGTCGGAAATTTAATAGAATAAAATAATTTCCAGATATACCAGTACATCCAGTCAAGGTTCTACCGGTCGCCGGAGGTGCTGCTGGGTATACCGTACGACCTGGCGATCGATATGTGGTCGCTGGGCTGTATCCTGGTGGAGATGCACACCGGCGAGCCCCTCTTCAGCGGCGCCAACGAGCTCGACCAGATGAACAAGATTGTCGAAGTGCTCGGCATGCCGCCGGACCATTTGCTCGATCAGGTAACGACAGACGTCTGAAACTCTAATATCCTCATGATTAAGACTACAAAATATGGAGCATTTTCGCTTAGTATGTCTAAAACTTATTTGATATAAAAACAATGGATGTATTGTAGTTACCGAATGTTTATGTTTTATAGGCGCACAAAACCAGAAAGTTCTTTGACAAATTACCAGCGTCAGAGGGCGGTGGATACGTACTGAAAAAAGTTAATGGCAAGGATGGCAGGTTAGTTAATAATATTTATATTGTTTTATGACAACGGAATTTGTGCAATAGTAAATGTAACTACCTCATGGTTGCTGAGAATAAATTTGCCAGTACTTGCTTCAGGGTATAGTTTTTTTGATGACTCTTTACAGTAGTATAGTAATATTTTAGTTAAGTTTAATGAAGTTGAAGAAGCGAGCGTATCACCTTAAAAGTCGGTAATGCTTTTGCGGTTCCTCTAGTATTGCAGATGTCTATGGGCGTTAATGATCACCTCGATGTTCCCGCTGCTCGTTTGCCCTCTTTTTTTTCTTAAATAATCGGTGTTGTTTGTTTCAGCGGGTACCGCAAGTACCGCGCGCCGGGCTCGCGGCAGCTGCACGACATCCTGGGCGTGGAGGGCGGCGGGCCGGCCGCGCGCCGCCGCGGCGAGCCCGGCCACTCCGTCTCCGACTACCTCAAGTTTAAGGTCAGACATCAACCAGCAATGCTCCATTACTAATTAACATTATGTCCAATACAAGAAAAATACTTAATTCATAAAGATTTGTCTGTCGCTCTAACGGACGAATTCTGAATCGATTCTTCAATTGAGCGCCATTTATTCTTTCAAATTTACATGGAATTTATGTGTGATATTATTATTTATTATTTAGATTTTATATGTTAGATTTAACAGTGGTAGAACCTGCTTTAACATCATCGCACGAATTGTCCGGCTCGCGCTGACATACCACACACTCACAGAAGACGCGCCAAATGAAAGCTATTCCGTGTACAATCTGATGACTGTGGTGCCGGAGGCCGGAGTGCCGTTTCAGAATTTGACCTCAAGAGTAATAAATTAGTGTATATAAATGTGTGTCGTATACTTGCAGGATCTGATCCTGCGCATGCTGGAGTACGACCCGAAGCAGCGCGTGACGCCGTACTACTCGCTGCAGCACAACTTCTTCAAGCGCACCGCGGACGAGGCCACCAACACGCAGCAGGCGCAGGCGCAGGCGCACCACCAGCACGGTCAGTACACACACACACACAAACACACACGCAAACATTCATACGAACAGAGCGTAGTCCTTTTTTTTATATAGGAGAAGGGTTCAAACGAGCAGCGGATCAATTAAGTTAATTGTTCCGACGCCCACGGACATCCGCAATGCCAGAGGAACCACAAATGTATTGCCGGCCTTTGAGGGAGGAGTACGCTTTTTTTCTCTAAGACCGGCAATAGAGTGGTTCCTCTATTGTTGCAGATGTCTATAGGCGTTACATCACTTAACTAAACCGACCCGCTGCTTGTTTATCCCCTTCTCTTACCCCAGGGCTCCATTAGACCGAGTTCGAGGAAAAAACAGAGATTATGCTTAGGCGTAGGGCTGTTTCTTGCGTCACATCGGTCTAATGAAGCCCTAGAGTTACAAATAACACGCTCTCTTGGAGAGTTTTACATTTTAAAAAAATACCATCTAAATATTTGATGATTGTTCTTGGAATTTTTAATCTAATTTCTTTGGAATCATACCTCAGTGTAATTGTTCTTCACACACTACACTTTCAAAATTACCGAAGAATATGCGAATTTATTTAGGACTACGATAATAACAGGGCTTCGTTTACATTAATTTATAAACGCAGAATAATAAATTAAGAAAAACATTAATTAAATGTTGTATGGTTACCTACTAATATAAAAAAAATAAAAAATAATTGGCATGTGTATAGCATTGATGTTTATTGGGACTAACTTTATTTTTAACAGATTGGTGTTTTGTTTATGTTTTAAAATTATTTTTCCATTCAGTTATTAACTGTTTAGTCGAAACATTATCATTCCGAGCTTGTCATGATCTATGCTGATACATAACGCTTCTCCATCGGGACACGGGAACACTTTGTACCTTATTTAATCATATAAAATTAATTTCCAAATTAAAATATGTTTTTTGTATCCCTTACAGCTTCATTAGACCGATGTCAAAGAAAAAATGGCCTTACGTAAATCTCAGTTTTTTTATCGCGAATTCGGTCTAATGAAGCCATAAGATATGAAATGATAAAGTGTTTTCGTTTACGAAATAATATACGTTTTGATATAAAATGGAAGACGCCTCTCCTTCTATGTCAGCTATAACTGTTTAATGTTTTCATATCTCATGATGCTAAAGCGAAGAAATACAGATTTCTGGCGAAGTAATATTCCCCTGTCTAATATATCTTTAATGTCTCTTCCCTTCCAAAGATAAGATAAGGGGTTGGGAAAAGGGAGATATCTTTTTAGTCTATTCCCTTAAAAAAGAGTTAATATTCGTGTTTATGGTTCCCGCGGCAGATGGGCCGTCGGACCCGCGATGACTAGAGCGGTCCGGCGGCGCGCCCGCGCGACACTAGCGCCGCCAACTAGTGCCTAACATTACCTGCCAGGTCTGCCGACATCATGTCCGAATGTTTTACACCCCTGCTCCTCGTATATCATTGCAGACAAGTCTATTGCAAATGTACACGGACTTTTTATATGAATGCTCAGTGAAACGTTTGTGTAACTTTTTAAATGTGTTTGTACGGATTAAGAACCTCCTCGGTTGAAATTGACAACGTTCGTTTTGAGGTTATAATTTGCAATAAAACTTTTTTGCAACGATTTGGTGATAGTATTATTCTGCCAACACTGTTGCAATCATTTTAAAGCTGATCGTGTTTTGTTTTTTTCATTTTTTGGTATTAGTTTTGTTTTTTTTAAGTGACAGTGTTGGTTGGAACATGACTCTCATTCCCCGTTAGTTGCCGATGCCCCATATTCCATCGCATGTCAGTTTTATTTGCATGGCTTTCACTGTTTCTGCTACATTTCTCCAGCTACATGATTACGATGTTTATGTTTGCTCATGCATTTTTTGGGTGTGCTTTTTTATTTTGTACGTTAAAATAATTAAAAAAAAATATGTAAATAAATAAGAAATCGAAGACAATACAATTAAATATTTTATTTTATAATGAAAATAGCATGTTAGAGTAGGTATTTGTGAATACACATAAATGAACTAGTTGCAGATGTCGCAAACATTTTTAATTTTAGGTAACACAAGACACAAATTATTATTAGTTGTGAACGTGATAGTGTAGGAACGGATGGACGAGAAACGTTAATCCTATTTACACGTATATTTAGTGGAAACCCTGTACAATAGTAAACACAAGTTTGAAGTTACGAATTGAAAACATTCTTGTTGTTTTCGTCAATTGGAAAACAAGGATAGTTTTATAGTATGTTTAGTTTAATTTAATGACGATATTTACATTTCAGAATAATTTTCCTTAATTTTTAAGTGTTTTTCTAAACACCAGTTTAATTAGTACGAGTATATGAATAAAATATAAAGTTGTTTGACTTTAGAAATGTAAATTATCGTCGTTATATTAAAAAATAAAAGTATTTTGTAATGCAGATTGTAAAGTTGTCCTAAAATCAAATGCTTATGTGTCCTTCGAGTATTTTATCTTCATATTACTGAAACTATAATAGTAGAAATTTGCAACCCTTAAAAGGATATTCATAATCTGCATTATAAATTATGATTTATAGTTACTTGTCTTGTTTATAAAATAAAAGACAATGTAATATTACAAAATGGCCGATTTCCAGGCAGTATATGATTAGACATGTATGCGCTGTGTGTGCAGTGGGCGGCGCGCGGCTGTGGGGCGCCGCGGAGCGCATGGAGGTGGAGAGCGTGCGCCGCGACGACGACATGCTGCAGCCCGTCTGC
>QDHC01004758.1:91977-139324 GCA_013186455.1 Papilio dardanus tibullus | reverse complement strand
ACTGTGAAGCACGTAGTGTGAGCGGGCGATATTAGTGGACGCGAGTGCTAGTTTAGTGACGATTCACTGAAGACTTTTAAGTGAGCGTTGCTGTCGTACGACACGAGCGGTGAGCGACTAATTCAAGTGCGACTATAGCGACACGCTGGGATGTAAAACGATGATAAAGCGACAGTGTAACGAAGTTTGATGCTCACAGACACTTCATAGTAATGAAAGGGAATCGAAGAAGGCATACAGAAAAACATTTTAACGTTACCGATATGTATTCGCTTACCGAGAGCTACGAAACGTATCGTCACTCGCTCACACCGACGGCACCACTTGGAGCGCGCAATCCACTCGCTTTACAAAGCCGGACAACTTGTGAATAATTCACGAGTGTATACACAATAAGCATAGTATGTTATCATACTTGGACTTTGACAAATCTCAACCCGAGATGTACGGTAGCGGAATGCGATGAGTAAGAAGTTATTTTAGTGGGACTGTTGTGTTTGAAGGACAAGGAGTGAGGTGGCAGTGAGCTGTACTCGGCTGGTTAGTTGAATAGCACGGAGCCGCGCGCGACTGGAGCGGCTTTAGATTAATTCATTGCTCCATAATCGAAGACGATAGACATAATTATGCTCTAGTATTTTATAAGCCAAAAGCGAACGCGACGGTTGGTTTAGGTTAAGTAAAGTTAAATCACTCTATATTTAGAGGAGCCAACGGACGGAAGTAGTGATTAATTCTAGAGAAATCGGAACGAATCGGCTTTTGGAAGACCTGGACTGAATCCATATTTATAATTCTATATTTTTATTTATCGCGATAAGTCTGACTGTAAAGAGAACCCTATGGTGACGAAGTGTTACTTTGTAACATGTAATCTATTATTTCTTAATCGCTTACTTAGAGAGTTCGGAGGGCCCGGCGGAGGGCCGTCACCACACACGGACGCATCCAGGGCATCAAAGCTAGGTTTTTTTATTGTTACGCAATGCATATCAAGGACGCAATATGGTAGAAAATAAATATTGTATATAAATTTAGAAAGCGAACTAATAACGGATACAGACTGCGAATGAAAACTGAATAGTTTAGTTATGGTCTATGCTAGTTAAGCTTTCCTTCTGTTGTATTCGCAAGCTTTATATTTTAACACGTGTCGGCAACTCATGACTGACGAATGAAAAGGGCCAATTCTGAATACGTTCTGTACCGAGAGCTACCGAGAGCTACCGAGAGCGACCGCGGTAAGGAATATTACATATTTGATAAATTCATATTTTTCGATTGCACAAATCGTTTCAATTTCGATACAGAGACGTGTTAAATAATTTGTAACGTTGCCCTCGCATTACAGACTTGTATATTGTTAATGTTTAGTTGGTCTCGGAGACGGAGGCGGCGTCGGGGGCGACACGCTAGCGCAGGGCTCCTCTACCTTACTTTGTCCCGTTGGAGTATTCAAACCATATGTTAAACAGAGAATAGGTGTATAGGTAATTCTATTAAAAAATAAATAAATCACAAAATGTACATGTAGGTTACGGGAATGTTGAAATCATATATAAAAAATTGGGTATTTCAGATAGGAGTTAATAAATTGAATTACTGACTTGTTCAACCTTTTTGGATTTGAATCTACAATAGATTAATGATTTCTTATATTTATGCAAATGATACACAAGGTGGAACTAATTTTATGGATTTTACTTACATGTTGAAACTTCCGACATTCTCAGCTTTTACTACATTTAGACTGGGGATAAAAGTTTCCTGACATTTTTACACATCTGGACGTTGGACATAATTGGAGATAATTACTGCAAAAATTAAAAAAAAAACATGTTTATCGAAATAAAAATATAAATGTGTGGAATAAAATTTAATTTTCAAAAAGACGGCTTAATTTTTTTCAACAAGCCTCAAGCATCCAAAATATTTTTATACTATGTAGTGCTGTACTGCGCTCAAAATGTCGATAATTTAAACATGTGTTATAAAAAACAAAAATGCATAAAATTAGTTTCACAAAATGTTCAATAGACTAAACCTCATCGCAACAGACTGGTCGTAACTTTGTAAAGGAGATATTTTGTACAGCATACACTGAATCACTGCCTTATTGTGCCGGTAACTTTATATGGGTGAGGCACGCGACTGATTTGCGACTATTTACGTTTTCTAAGGTTTTATACGTCGAAACACATTTAGGGATGATCGATTGTTTTCGATGTTTAGATATGTCGATCTCACAGCATTTGAAATGAAATATTAGACATTTTTTATCTTAATTGTGTAAAAAATGAAGAAGGTGCTGGTATGAAAATTTAGTTTTTAACATTCATAGAAATGTACTATGTAATTCAAAGTTTTGAGTCTAATATTTCTAATCTGTGTAATAAAATATGTTACGCCACGATATTTTATGTTTGATACAAAATTTTATATCGATATTGTGATGCACATCGATAAATTTGTAAAAAGAATCGATCATCCCTAACCTCCATTCAGATACGCCATTATTTGTTTAACTATTACATGAGGATTGAAATATTTTTTTAATAATATACGTAATCGATTTAATTGTCACAGTTTGGAAAACGTGGGAATAGTCGTGACAGTGCCGTGCCGATTTTAGCGGCTCCATAGTGCATCGTTTGTTACAGAGATAAGTTTCATTTTAATGTTATTCGACTGAGGTTATCACAATAGAGCCGTTAAAACTACGACATTGCAACTGTAAGCAGATTTTTTTTTTATTTCTGCAATGTTGCTATGTGTTTTTTCAATTACCCCTTTCCCCCGATTATTGAATGCTCCCCCCACACTCGCATGGTGCGCAGTGATCGTCCGAGAGGCGGCTGGCTTGTGTTCACATGAAGCATCAAAGTATTTATTTAGCCCTCGTTTGTTTGGTATCTTCGCATTCGTTTAATTCTATGTAGATTTGAATCTATTTCTAGTTATTATCATCCGTTTCGACAAGTATACATTTTTCGAGTGTCTGTATAATATTTACTGTAATACTTTTTTGCTTCATGAGGTTGTAGGATCGTTAGGAATATAAGAGATAGGTATGGGAAACGGATCGAAACGATTTAAAAATAGGGTGATAAATTGTATCGCGGGCAGGTTTCCGAATATAATTTATGTATTTAAACTGTATTTATTTTTATTGTAATAGTGTCGATATATAACTGTAAACATAAAGCTCCTATTGAAGCGCGGGGTGCGCCAATGTCTTGCTTCATACGATTATTTTACACATAAGCATATTGTATAATCGATTAGTTTGTTCGCCGCTCGCATCGGCCTAGCTCCGGCGCGAACCGATGATCCCTCTTTGCTCCGAGCCGGGCCTCACGTGGCGCATTCACTCCCCCGAGGTCCCGAGCTCTCGTGCGAGACGAGGCCGGGCGCCGATGCGAAGCGATGTCAGGGAAATCTGCCGTCGAGTGACGTGTATGTGACAAGCTAGTCTGGAACGACGATACGAACACCGACCTATTTGAATAGTTCAATCCATTAATCGAATGGCCCCCTAGATGTTTGCGCTTGAGTATGTATAATACTTGTATTTATTTATGGTGTGAGAGGCGTTGGTTGTGCGGGAACGAGTGGTGTGCGAGCGAGATAAATGTTTATTTCCTATCGGATTGTCGGTTCGTGGGCACTGTAACAATAAAAGGATAGAGCTTTATGTCACTAAGTTTTGTATTTTAAATCAATAAACGATAGCAATGATTTATTTGGTATTATTTATAACGCCTCCATCTGCCTTCCCCAGGGTCATCTGGTGAGTATCTTATAAATACTTTGATACTAAATACGTGGAAAGGGAAAAAAAATGATTCTAGTTGAAAAATAAGATCATATCAATAAATATTAATTAATCAAAATACCTGAAGGAAACGGGATAAGATAAATTATAGAAAAAGAAGGGAAGAAGGGATCCTCTATGGTAAATCAAAGCACCTTAAACAATTTAGATAGCAAAAAATTAGTACGAAAGATTCAAAATGCAGAAAACTACCCGTAACAAAATGACTATCAATTAAGATATGATAACGGAAAGGTACTAGGAACTAATAAATATTGTGGTTTAAAAGATGATCATATAATTGATTATGTTTATTTTCCTAGATAATTTTCATATATTGGAAATTTTCATTCACCTTGCCACCGTTCCGATAGCCGTGATCGTCTAGTGGTTAGGACCCTACGTTGTGGCCGTAGTAACCCAGGTTCGAATCCTGGTCACGGCAGTGTCACACACTGTTACGGCGGAACTTACTTTTTGTTATTTTTTCAATTATTTTGAAATAGAACACGATCAAATTGTCGTAATGAAATCTATTTTTATTCTGGTTTTTTAATTTTATTTTTTAGCAAATAAATGGTACGAACATTTCCATTTTTGAATAATTTGGCATTCCAATTTTTATTTTTCTTTACATTAGTATTTTTTTTTGTTTACTTTCTGAAAAACCGCCACCTGTAGTATAACTTGGGAACTAATCCGACGTTTTCCTAACTTGGAAGAGAAGCGAAGAAAATGTCCATAAGTTGGCTCTTCACGAGACATAGATGGCAGCACATGTTTTGTTTTGATACAACCACGCACCGCAGCTGTTCGCTATCATAGAAATCTGTGAGGGAAAAGGAGTGGTGATTAGGTGTTCTATGGCGAAAAATTACGTTTTTTATATGGTTCATGGCCGTATCGGACTTTGTGCTTGTAATATGTTATAGAATAAATAGTTCTCTAAGTGTGTTATTATTTTCAGTGCGCTAAATAAACGTTAAAGTGTATAATTAAGCGAGTTAACATTGAATATGACGTTTAGTACGGTGTTCGCGCTTGTGTGACGTTTACCATAGTGTGAATGTGCGTCCGTACGGGCATCATTGCTGTTGGAGCGAATCTTGTAACGGGATGCTCTCTGAGAATTGTCTTTTTGGTAAGTTACACATTGTTTTGATCGGGAACCTAACCTCTGATTTACACGACCATGCTGTACTACTGTTACACTTTTAAAGGTTTACGTTGACCTCGATATTCTGCAATACTTTATTGTATTTCCCTTTGAAAGGCAATATCTTATTTAGAATTTCGAATTGCCGGTTTAATTTAACAGTTGATTACCTTTAAGTTGTGAATTTAATACGCAACTAAGTTGCGAATAAGTTTTTTTTAGAAGAGATTGGGCAAACGCCTTTTTCTTATTCTTATTCTTCGACACACATTGACATTTACAAGTTTGTAAGCTTGTAACATGAACATCAGTATTACAAGATTTTATGCGATGTTATTAATCCTCATCGTTGTAATGGCTAGATAATACACAAATAAAACAGGTTGTAGTCGAATAAAACTTGTCCAACCTGTCTATGAATATAATTTGCAAATACACAACAGTCGGTAGTGTCATAACTATTTTTAATTCGCGCAAAAAATAACAATTCACTGGGCTCAAGCATAAGCTCATTGAAAGGCGAAATTATTAATAAGTGATTTGTTTATTCATCGGATCGGAAAAAACATATCAGGTGTAAGTTTATTAAGTTATTTATAAGTAAGTAACATTGCGACGACATCTACAAAGTTACGGAAATTAAAAATAAGAAAGTAAAATATCAAAAAATCAAAAAGTAAAAAAGTTATACTAAAAATACAATAGAATAAAACCAATACAGTAGAATTACGTCTGTAATTCTGCTTGCTTATTATGCTGTTTAAAACTGTTGTAACGGTCGGGTTGAATGACTTGTCAATCACCGTGTACCGTTTATTTACTTCATAATCGTAGCAAATTATATTTCTTTTTAGTTTATCTTGATGTTAGTTTGTTAATAACTAAAATAATGTCTAAAGTAATAACTATTATGAACACGACTGTTGGTAACTTGAAAAAGACTGAAAATTGAAGACATTTGGATAAAAAGAACAGAGAGAGATAACAGTCTGGATTAGGGCATAGGCTTATTTCGTATTTTAATTCCACTCGAAAGATGTCACGGGACAATTAATTAAAAGACAATGATTCAAGTAAATTAGATCCTAACTTTGCTCTTCGTGTTAATAAATTGATCGAAGACGAAGATAATGTTTGGAATATCGAAGCATGTATTGAAAATGTTGTATTGTTTGTCGAGTGATCAGATGATTTGTTGCCAACAATGCGTCCGCAAAGGCCATTGTTCGATGTGGACTGCCAGCGCCCCCTCACTTCCCTCCACTACTCCCAGTTAATTACTATAAAAGAAAGCAAAAATGTCTCTTATTTACGCTAACAGGTGCTTATTGTTTGCTTTCGTTTTGTTTCGGAAAACATTAGTAATAAGTTCCGTGTTTTGTTGGAAAACATTTTATCAATGTTATACATGATGTAGGATGTTTTGTTCATCTTATTTTTCCTTTATTTGTTTTGCTGGAAAATACAAAAATATTTAAAAAAATGTATTAAATCTCTATGGAGTAACAATTAAAAAGGAAATGATCAAAATGACATTAGCTTGACTGACATTCCGTTTGAGCTTTGATTTGTTTTCAAATTTTGTCATCCATCCAAAAAATCAAGTTTTAATTACAACCTAAAAAAATTCGTAATTTCAAAATTGCTACCAATAAAAAAATAAAGAAGTTATTTAATTATTTAAATTGTGTACCGCTCAATATGTTTGCGAAGCATTCATCATCGAGACGTGTCGACTTCCCCGAGATTTACTCACCGAAGCCCGAGTATCTCCCGGACACCGCGCTCGCCGCTATCGTGTCCTATAAAAAACAAAAAGACGTCAATGACTTCGTCAGCTTCGTACTGGACGCGTTAGAAAGGAACGCCCACTGGCTAAATAATCTGGTCGACAAACAGAACAGTTTCAGATGCGCCTTCATGATTGGCTCCGGACCGAATCGTTTTCAACTCAAACAAATAATATATCCACAAAAAGATGCAGAATTCAAACTAGAAGTGGACTGCAGAGACTCGGATGATTATGACAAAGTAGCAATCGCTGCTCTAATGAAATTCACCAGTGGCGACATAGACCGCTTACTAAAGTATACTAAGACTAGGTTCTTTGAAAATACTCTCATGAGAGAGGAACTATATAAAGGTAAACTTCTAGGAATCAGTTATGCAGTTCTGCGGCCTATATATGATGATCAGTTCCGGTTGTCGGAGAGGATCGTCATCACCAACACGGTGCGGTACGGTTCACCAATGAAGAGACGACTGGTCGATAGATCGGTGACAAGGAATGTGAAGAGAGCGAAGAAAGTTAGCTAAAACACTTTGAAATTTTGCACAATAACCCAACAAGTTCCGCCAATCTGGATAACGTAAACGACTAAGAATATCACGATGAACCATATTTGTCCTAATTTACAGGTTTTAATTGCCATTTTTTCGTTTGCTTACTCTAAAGAGACGAATTAAAACTTCCAAATAAAGCACACGAGGGCGCTTCGAGCTACTGTTTTTCATCTGTCGGTAAAACGACGTCCGACTGAGATCAATATCAGAATCAGGGCGGCCGTGCGCGATCCAACTCGCAGCCACAAATCCTTCACCCGATAACTTATTACAATGGCACTTCCCACTGCGCGTTCCTTTGCCGATTCAACAATAGTTTTACCAATTTTACAGAGTCGGTTTTGGAAAACAGTTCGGTTAGAACTTTTCGATCTGCTTATCTTTGGGTATAAATCAATTTGGAGCGCGGCTGAGTCCGGGCCTGGACCCTTTTTCTGCAAACTTGGCGCACGGATTAAGGGGTCGCTGACCGCTGCCTAATTGGCGTAATAGTTATGAGATTTATTGGTTTCGGCGAATTTATGGCCTCCGTTATAATAGGATACTGTATTTGACTTATTGTTCCTTCTGTACTTTAGCCTTTATTATGTAACCGGAATATCTTTTTTTATTTTTCCATTTGTTATATTTGTTCTAACGTCAAATTAATATCTATGTGTGATTCGAAACATTTAAATATTTTGTTAAACTTCAAAAATAAAGCTAAAATAAAGTAGTAATTTTCAAATATTTTTGTTTCCTTAGAACTTATTATTTTATTGCATAAATCCTAATAGACAGGACGAATAGAAAGGAATTAATTTCTCATCGAGTTGTTGCCAATTTGCAGTATTTCAAAAATTTGCATTATCTTGTAATTTTAAATGACGTATATCAAATAAACTGCTGTTACCTTTAAATTTTTATTTTAAACATGGCGAGGGAATTTGATGGGAGCTGTGACGATGCTTGGGCCCGTTATCTTTAGATTTAGTGCTTGTGGGCGATAATGGCCCGCCTCGGGAACTCTCCTGAAGACGTAACACGCTAACAGTACGAATGTTCCTGCTTCTTTGATTTACTGCAGTCTGCGGGAAGGATTTTATCACGTGTTTTTATTACCTATCTACAGCAATCCAATGTTAAATACTATATGGCGCTGAAGATATCTTCTACACGATGAATAGATTTCAATTTTTTTTTAAGTAATATGGTCTATGTATTCAGAGATAATGTACAATGGTAAAAGAAATGTTAAAATCGGTGTTGTTGTTTTTGAGGTTATCTATGCTAATATTATAAAGAGAGGAACTTTATATTTTGTATTTATGTATATATTGAAATAACTCTAGAACGACTGGGCCGATTTTACCAATTCTTTCACCATTAGAAAGCTACATTATCCTCGAGTAACGTGACGAAGTCGCGCACAACAGCAAGCCCGTTATAAATAGATAAAACTTTTCAGGTCTCTACAGTGGGACAAAGTTTTTTAAGCAAAGATATGATATGTTAAGCAAAAGTTATTGATATTTTTGCTGTACCTCCATCAATTTCGATGTTTTTGCAGTGATTTTGCCGCTCGGGACCGAATCGTTACATAAATTCGCTTCATCGGCTATTCAAATTGCCTTGCCTTCAGCTTACACTGAATTATCATAAACACTGTTTAGCTTCACCGGTCCAGAAAAATCAGTATTATGTTTCCCTTGCGTTTGATGTTAATTTTATTTTAATGTGTTTAGATATTTTAAAAAGTCTTAAAAATCATTTTATTATGTTTCATTGACCTTACAATATAATGCTACGATTTTATAAAGTGATTATTAAAAATATTTTTTTCGCAATATATACAGTTTCCTGTTCTCCTGGTTATTCAATATAATCAACATGTATTCCGTTTGCCTGTCGATCAATTGTCCCAATGAGTTTTTGTGCTATTGGGCGAATCGAATCTTTGGATTCCAACAATTTTTCAAAATATTTTTATATGTACTTAGTTAAGATCAGTTTTAAACATGTTATAAATTCATGATTAAGACATATCCGCAGTCTTTAGAACAAAGCCGTACATTATCCCTTCCAATACGAAGCACGCAACAAGCAAGTATAACCATAAAGGATGGGGCATTAAAAAGCGGTCCCAACACATCTGTCCCTCACAATACATCGACCCTCTTACCGTCCACCTGCTTCCTGTCACCTCCTTTGACCGCCTTTGTACGCATTGAATATTATACATTTATTTACGATCTACCTGAATATCAAATGAAATATCTTTTATGGTTTTTTGTACTCAAGTTTGCAAAGTTTGTGTAGGAAGCCAACAGGATTAGGAATATGTGTTTTTGTCAACTAAAATAATTCTTCGTCACCTAGACGATATACAGTTACAATAATTTAGTAAACAGTAAAGTTTTGTATTAAATTCAAACAATTTTCTGTCTGTATACGTTTTTTAATAATTCCAATATTACCACTTATGTCCTTTCCTTTAACAGTTCGACACAAAATATAATAGAATATCTAACACTGAGTTCGTACTGTTCCAACACGCATATAAACATTGTTATCCCATTTATTCTCTTGCTAAAAACAAAGATAACAATACGTTACAGTATAGTTTTTTCGCCATTGTAAGCTACGGTGAATTAAAATTCAGCTTCGTGTTTATTACCTTACAGCATTACAATTCAAATTCGGTTTCTTTGTTAAGTTTTTATTGTGAAATACCACGAGCGCTTATCTAGCCGGACTTTCTGTTAGGACCTAGGTCATGTTATCTGAAATATGATTTACTTGCTTGGCCCAGCTCCAACTTCTAGTTAAATTTATTCACGTTTTAGTGTAGGTACAACGAATAACGTTTACGTTTTAAGTGGAGTAACTGCTTGCAATAAAAATATTCAATTTCTTTTTATGAATTTATTTATTAGATAACTAAACCAGTTATAAAAAATCCCCAAATTTATTTCTTAACCTGAAAAGAACCTAAGCCAGTCGAGAATTAACAACAAACAACTTACAAAGTTCTTTAAACGTTTTGTCCTTGCAAATATGTCTAAAAGACCTTAAATACGTAACAAAACCCTTTCATGCTTTGATAAATCTGTCACTCGATCGTGCAATACGAAAAGGTCTAATTTTGTGATAATGTATCGTCGAAGGATCGGTGGATTTGTGTTCGGATTTTCTGACTGGACACACGATTAGAGTGATAAGAAAGTAATGTATGTGCTTCAGCTTCCTTGGATTGACATGTTAGATTTTTAGCTTTAGAATAGTACCACTACTAGATTTAGTTATATATTTTTATTGTCCTTGTAAACTTGTTCAGCTAAGTTCGGAGGTTTTGTCAAAATCGTCTTATATAATTCGATGGCAGCTTCATCTGTCGGCTCCAAGTGTGAATCAAACCGACACCAAAAACATCAAAATCGATCAAGATTTTCAGAAGTTAATTCTAATAAAGTTATGATTCTATAAATTGAAAAATATCATACACAGTTGTAATAGAACATAGAAATGTGCCACATATTGTTTTATTCATGTGTCAGGGCATTCCCCTGCCGTTCGACAATATATCCGGCCATAAAACATCGAGAACTTTAAATATGAAAGAGGACACGGGGAAATCGTGGTGCTTTTTCAGGACGGTCATAAATATTGTTAGATAAATATGTATCATTGCCCGCTGTCATACGCGAGGAATCGATGTTAGAACGTTATTTGAGAAGGGGAAACGCCAAATGTCTTCCTCATAGTGAACGTTACGCACAAAGCTGCGTGTTATTTTTCTGAGAGAAAATTATAATATGAAAATCTTTTCTGTTTTATTCATTGAATATATTTAATTTTGCTATTTCCGAGATTACATTAGACTTGAATTATTTAACATTTGAACAACTTTTAATGTTTGTATTAGAAATCTTTGTTAATGATGGACTAAAGCCAACAAAAGATCACGGAAACCATTTATTTAAAGTTTTAATGGTTTCCCGGATCCAAAACATTTTGTTATATCATTGTATAAACGTTTTAAAAGAAAAGTAATAGTCTTACATCTTCGGGGCGCGATGACGAATGTGGGTGTGCTCAGTTCGGGACGGGTTATATAACGCGTAAAATTACCGTCTACAGTTTCTTCACACGGTTAATGTGATGTTTATGTTTCACGAATTGTTTATACGTTTTATATAGCTTAAATATCAAATAAAATTCTACATAATTTGTTTCAAATATGAAGTAAATAAATAATTTAAACCCAGTTCGTTTTATTCTGAAACGAGAATCATCGTTATTACTGTTTTACTTTCTACGTTTGGTACTGGCACATTCATAAAATGCATTCCAAAATACAGAACATCCTTGTTCCTGGTACTTCTTATGATACATAATTTGGTCCAATTGGATCCTGGTCTATCTTATTTAGTTCCGAGTGTTCTTTAGTATCGTATAATCGACGACTTATTGGTCCTCATTTATCGCAGTTGTTTATACATTTTTTCGGAATAAAGGTGAGTAACAGTTTATTGATCATTCATGGTTTAGAGGAGTGAAGAAGGGAACAGGAGTATAGACTTAACATACAAAATCTCCACTATGACCACTTAAACTCTAAATCTGCAGATTTCTTTACAGAGCATTAGTTTAACACACTCTCTGCGTAACTGGCCGATATCAGCCTGCCGCAGTAAACGTGTTAAACTAAAACTTATTTGACTTTACAGATACAATGCTATTGTAATCAAGGGTTTGCAAGTTCGCTACAGAGAGCGTATTTTCCGTGTTGTCACAGAACGGGTCCAGCCAGTCCAATTACCCGAGGAATCCAAGCTTTGTAGTGCAATCTGTACGCGGGCGACTAACTGAGAAAACTTAGGCCTCTAGTTGTAATTACTTCGACTGGTGCCTATTCTTACTAAACAGAAATATGCTTTACTTTGAGTTTCTATTGTTGATAAACTTCTATAAAAACGTCTTGTCATCGTTTCCAAACCGTGTCCGCTTTATTCCGAAACAAGAATCAGCGTTATTACTGTTGTACTTTCTACGTTTGGTATTGGTACATTCATAAAATATATTCAAAAATACAGAACATCCTTGTTCCTCATACTTCTGACACATAAATCGGTACAATTGGACCTCTGGTCTATCTTATTTAGTTCCGAGTGTCCTCCAGTATCGTATAATCGACGACGTATTGGTCCACGTTTATCGCAGTACTTCATACATTATATGTTTTGTAAAATACATTTGTTTATACTCACTAGTCTAAGGTTTTACGTTTTAATTTTGCGCTAATTAAATGTTTAATAACATACACTAAGTCCAACTTAATAAAGTGCACTTAAGACGAACTTTTACAAATGTCTTTTAAAGTATATTGATGTAATGTAATTTCGCTCGTGTCGCCAAGACAGTATTGTGGGGTTTATAGTAGCAAGGAGGAGGTGGGAGGTGATAGGGGGTGGTCACGTGCACTGCACTCAAGTTTAATTAAGCGGTGATTAAACTTGAGAGTGGACTCAAGTGAAAATTTACTTCGCGCACGGACTTCGCTTGGCGCCCAACTCGGCACTTTTACTTTTTGTTTTTAATGTTTTTTTATTAACTTTTAGTTATTTTTTAATGTTACATTTTTAAAAGCTTTCGTTGTTTTACCTTAAATTACTATAATTAATAGTTTGAATACTTATGCACTTATATTAATTAGTAAAAAATGAAAATAATCAGGAAATAGACCCCATAGTGCTTTAAATCAGGACAATTTTAGATTTAAAAGGCATCCAAGGAACGCAGTTATACCATAACTATAATATCAATCAATTTAAAACTTTCTAATGAACTTAATCATATGACTAAGAGTTGTTTTGATTTATCTAAAGTAAAATAGACTACCAGTGGAAATGAAAGGTATAATTATAAATTAAAACCTGCTGCATGTAAGATCGAAAAAGATGAGGAGTGCAATTGAATAACTCAGAGTTTCTCAAGCGTTTTCTCGTAGACACTTCGAAATATTTTACTGTTGTACGAATCCTCTTCCTTCGAATTTCTATATACACCGCTGGGTATTCTGAGTTCCTGTGGGGTCCATA
This sequence comes from Papilio dardanus tibullus, assembly GCA_013186455.1. Lineage (NCBI taxonomy): Eukaryota > Metazoa > Arthropoda > Insecta > Lepidoptera > Papilionidae > Papilio > Papilio dardanus. The sequence continues at coordinate 125,931 of QDHC01004758.1, read as the reverse complement.
TATACTTTGGGGATCACTGGCTATGATACAATCGTTTATTTTCATCCAGCCTCGTTGCATTTGGCGCTTTAAATTATGTTAAGCAAGTTAAATATTTAGACGGTGCGCTTTGTAGGTGATCCTATTGAATAATTTATTGGATATTTAAAAGGTCGCCGCTTTCCTGCGAGCTTGGGCTTTCGAACTAAAGCTTTTAAATGCAAATATTGTTTATAGGAAAATTTTATTTTATGCATTATTTTCTTGTAATATGTTTTGTTTTAAAATTAATTTTAAATGGTTCTAATTATTTAGAGACGGGTTTATTTATATTTGTTCTGTGAGTATCAAAGCACATTTATTTTTTTTTTGTTTACTAAAGTATTTTATGTCGTACAGTTGGTCTGTTTATTTCGGTACAATTGAGAATAATGTAAAATATGTTTGTATCCAACACGCGCACCGCATCTTGAACAAAGTGACGTCTGTCACCACTGACACATGGCGTGATGCTCGAGACGCCCGGACACATCACAGACCAGCCAATACACAAAAATAAATACTAATTGACGAAAATAAAAAGAAAAATATAATCGAGTAATGTTGCTTTTAATTTTCAGTAAAAGGTTCAGAGAATTTGTAATGAGAGCTTTTTAATATCGCTTCCATTTTACTGCCTTCATTTGAATATCGACATTAAATCATGGTAATTAAAAATTCGTCGAGAAAAGGAAATTGAGCTAAATTAGAGGGAGCCGGCGCTTGAAAAGATTTTATTTAATAAAGCTACGTATAACCTTTCCTACATAATTGTGAATTGATTGCGTTCACGGGAAAAAGGGACCCCTAATTTCTAATTATACGAAGCATAAATCTAATATATTCTTGAATGAAACAATTGCGATTTCTTTATGGCGATATAAATATTATACGAATGTTGTTTCCCTTCTTTTTGTATTTCCTTAATTTTACGCTTTATTTTCTTATTAAAGGAGACTTGTATACAATGCATTTAAATCTCTTAAGCCTTGTTCGTACTAGGATAGTATGTTAGAATAGAATAGAATAGAATAGAATAGAATAAACGTTTATTGCCACACAAAACATGTACAAAAAAAGTTCCTTAAATATAAAAAGAAAAGAGTGCGGCAAAAGGTAGTCGAGTAGCAAGTAGCATTTATCCGAACATAGGATTGACTACTGTTTGGACTCGTTTAAGCCTAAATCTACACACTAGGATAGCAATTTAGTATCTAAACGTGTTCGAACAGCAACATTTTATTAGAGTAGATTAGTAAATCCTTTGTTCGGATGCTTGCTACTTGCTACTCGACTATCCTGGTGCGTACAAGGGTGCTTAACAACTCGGGACTGGAAAAGATTTATATTTAGATATCAAAGTAAAAAAACGCGCGTTCGTCTTATGTCAGCGTCGAAGAGGCGATGCGGTGTTGCCATCCGGTAACATATATTTCACCACTTTGACCTTACAGCTTGGGTCAGCTAAATAAGTATTCCTTCATACTTTCTCTATCAGCCGTCATATCTGAAATAACTCCTTTCTTAAGCACATCTATCACAGAATCATCTAGTGTTTCTACAAAAGTTAAAAGTTTAAAATGATATGTTTATGTGTGGTTATTGGAGCATTAGAAACGTGTCTTACTCGTATATGTACGAGTACTTGCAATGTGTACCTTATTAGTGGTACTCATATATTTGAGGCACCAAAGAGGTCCAAGTTGTATTGAAGTGTTATAATGAACGTCAGAGACGCTATTCATCTCGCTTCATTAGTGCTCACACTAAGGGTGACATGTTCCTATGTTTTTATTTTATTAAACCCGGAGTTAGGTCATTGAACTCTTGGTAATATGGACGAAAGTCGTTCTGCATTTGGTTTTTCTTCTCTCATTTGATTTGAAAGAGCGTCGGTGGCTCAGGGGTTAAGCTCTTGACTTTTAAACTGCAGGTCCCGAGTTCGAATCCCGCCATTTACCAATGTGTTTTTCCATTTTCGAATTTCATATGTACGTATACGACGATGCAACCTGCACATGTCGGCGAAGAAATTCAAAGATATGTGTGAAGTCAACCAACCCGCACTTGGCCAGCGAGGTTGACTATGGCCTAGTCTCCCCCTTTAGGGTAGGCTCCGAACCCCTCGGTGGGATCGTTTAGTGAGCTGGTGATGATGATGATGATGATTTACTTTGAGGTTATATTACTAGTTCTCAAGTAAGTATTACTATTTTTTCTGAATATTGTTATTGTTTTATAGTTTTAGGGTTTAAAACTTTTTAAATAATTATAATATACGTAGTTTAAATACTAATAATTGAATAGATTCGTATTCATCGTAATAAATGTAACGTAATGAAGCATTGAAAAGTTGTCGGAAGTTTTGATTCGATTTCGCGCAGTGGCGAAGAAGATTTTTTTCTCGTTCATCGGAATTTAATCAGGGTTCATGTAGCCCGACAGTCTGGGAACGGTCTGGTGACTTGAGACCTGACTGAATACAATGTCTTTAAATTGAATATTTCTTTTAATTCATGTTTTTGCTGAAGTTAAAAATCACTGCTATTTATGGGTTGTTATCTATTCTAAACGGGGATTACCCAAATTACATTCGCTACGAAGCGAATTTATAGCGAACCTCAAAAATGACAATTACGTGATTTTATCGAATGACTGTTAAGTATTGTAGTTTCACACATTTTTGTCGATTCCATCAGATATATCGCCGATCGAAAAGTACTTTGGTTAGCCCCACTGAACAAGAGGAATGCACAACACAATATCTGTTTATATAAATTTTACCACTTAGAAATGGGCCATAGAGAATTCACCTATAAAACCTTAGTAAATAATGATAAATTAACAAATTTACATCGCTAGATCATCATTTTCATCTTTATATTTTCAAGTGGTATACGATAAAATATCTATGTACATAAAAAAGACGAATTTCGCACGAGCAGTATATTGAGGGTCTGTTCTACAATCGCAACATATTCAACCAAGTTAGCTAATAATTGAGTCCCTTCGGCGCAGTTCGGACATTGTCTCCGTGCCCCAGGTGTGCCCGGGATTGTTTCTGGAAATCATTTAGTCCCGGATTACTCCCAGTACCATCGTTATAACAATGCTTTGAAGTTATAAAATTTAAATAATTATTATTTCCGGTAAATTATTAGGGGGATATTTTTTTTGTACTACCAAAATTAAAACATCTAAACTGATGGAATTGCTACTAAGAGATAAGGACAACACGTAAGGCTTGCTAGAAATTGAGAACTGGAAAGATTAAAAGTATTTTTCAGTTAGATAAACCGAAGGACAATTTTTGTTTTATTTGTTGACATAATTCAAAACACGCTGCATTAAAAATCTTAACTTTATATACTTTTCTATTGATCTTTAGAAATTGCATTCAATTGATTCAATTCTATGGCCAGACTTTGAATGCATTCTGATTTTTCCATTCAAGTCTCCACACCTACGATATCTGAATTGAATTTCAAAGCTATTTTACTACAATTTCATACATGTATGAAGTCTTTCAAAAGTTCTTTCATCTAATGTTACGAACTACTAGTAATAACAAATTAATAACAAGTATTTTGTTATGAAGAAGTAATAAGATAATGGAAATTCACTAAAGAGTGATTCGACTAGACACATTATTACTCCACTTTCCCTTCCTATCGTTTTATTATAATTAAACGATGGGAAAGAGAAGTGGATTTTCCGGGGAGGCGACGCATTGGGAGAGAAATTATCCTCTTTCTGTGCGTCTCCTCCTCCGTAGATTAAAGGTAGACAACGCATCGGCAATTGCAGATGTCTATGGACAGCGGTCTCTTCGCTATTTCAGGGAGTCCAGGGTGGCCGCTTGCTCGTTTGCCACTTTATACTATAAAAAAAAAACCACAATATTTACTCCTGTATTTGAAATCTGTACATATTAAAACGTATAGAACTATATTGCCTTTACAATCCTAAAACCATTACGGAAGCCAATTAATTTATTTCTAATTGAGACATCGACAAGTTTTAACCATTCGGTGTAATTGCTGGGGTCGGTTCAGGTATGAAATAATATACCACTATTACAGGCTATTATCCTTTGTATATTTTAAATGTACCGTGAAACTTTCAACTGTATATAAAATTTTATTACCATTTAATATCGGAATCGTATTGTAAAATGTATTAATTGCTTTAAAGGTAATAGAATTTCATGTTACCTTAATCAAACTATAGGTATAGTATTATATTATATTTATTTTTATCAATTTTGCTTTTATGCGTAAAAAAAGTTATTTATAAGGATACATAAAAACAATTTCTTTAATTTATTGTAATACTAGCTGTTGTGCGCGACTTCGTCCGTGTAGAATTAAATCATATAAGCCTATGTTACTCGGGGATAATGTAGTTTTCTAATGGGGAAAGAGTTTTTGAAATCGGCCCAGTAGTTCTTGAGTTACTTCAATACAAAAATACAATATTTCTCTCTTTATAATATTAGTATAGATTTGTTTTCGATAAACTGAAAAACAAGATCTTAAAATAAATGGTTACTGTTCGTGATATTGAATAATATTCAATTTGAATGAATCTCAAAGCGCAGTTAATAAAGTTCTCTCGTTGAATATTTCATTGCAGAATCTTTTGTGGTTTCCAAACATCCTGTGTAAACGGACGATGCTTTACCTTTGTCGAAGTGTGCTATGAAATGAGTGCCGGCACGATATCTCCATCCCATCCAACGATCTGACTCAAATAGCGTTCTTTTCTATTTGAATATTTTTAATTTTCAAACTACCAATGATAGTTTTACAGAACGGTGTGGTAGAGCAGTGCTTATATTGACATTATACATTACATGATTGACAACAAAAGGAATAAACTAGTTTTAAATTAAAACACAGTACTTACTTTCAATTCAGAGCGTCGGTGGCTCAGGGGTTTAGCTCTTTTTGTAATCTGGAGGTCCCGAGTTCGAATCCCTCCATGTACTTGTACATATTTACCGATACACTTACGGTGAAGGAAAACGTCGTGATGCAAACTGCACGAAGAAATATCTTAAATAAATAACCTGCATATTGGCGAAGAATCGGCAAAGATGTGTGAAATTGGCAAACCTGCACTGGGCCAGCATGTTTGACAATGGCCTAGTCATTGCCCTTAGGGGTAGGCTTTGCGCTCCTCGTTGGTGACGTACAGTAAGCTGATGATGAAGACTTCCAATTTAGCCATCAGCAATAGTAATTGGTAAATAATAAGGCAACTTTCATATACATAATATGACCCCATATAAAAATACAAATGACTGTTCCCTAAACATATGTATTGAATTTTATAACATCGTCATGTTTACGGTGTACATAATTTAAACTCTACTGGACTTGTTTGTCACATTTCCATGGGACTAAAATGTTAAACAGTCATAAATACACTAGCTGCGCGCTCCGCCACTCAATTTGCCCAAACATCTGAGCCCCACTGCAACCTAATAGACTTTATACTTTCGATGTCCACTCGGTAAAAATTGCTTGTTGAAAATAAAGGAGAAAAGTGCGCTTTTTACTAGTACGAGTACGAGATAAGGAGATAAAGAGAGAGTAGAGAGTACGAGATAAAAAAACCGGTTAGTATTCATGTATTGTATAAAAACGTGTACAGCAAATAACAAAATCGTGATGAATGTAAGTGTCTCCAAATCGCCAAATATCAACGCTTAAAAAAAATGTACAATGCTTTTGGAGGATACCAGTTTGATATTAATCTATACTTCTATATGTATACTCTATGCTAATATTATAAAGAGAGAAACTTTTATTTTTGTTTGTATTAAAATAACTCAAGAACTACTGGGCCGATTTCAAAAATTATTTCACCATTAGAAAGCTACATTATCCCCCAGTAACATAGGCTATATTATTTAATTCCACACGGACGAAGTAGCGCACAACAACTAGTCTATCAATATAAATACGTCTAGAAGATTTATGTAAACATATTAATATATTTCCGAGGCAGCACATTTACATGTTTAATAAAAATACTTGTGGAAGGATATGAGAAACATTATAATACCTGAGCGCGAAAAAATTCTTTGCCTCAAAAGACGCGTGATGCAAAAAAAATACAACTTAGATATAAAGAAGCTAAGGAATCGTTATATACCAAATATTAATCTATACTTTTATACCAATATCATAAAGACTATATAGGAACTTTGTATTTTTATATGTATTGAAATAACTCAAGAACTACAGGGTCGATTTCAAAAATTCTTTCACCATTAGAAAGCATTATTATCATCTTTATCCCCGTAGGCATATATTTTTAAATTCCACGCGGACGAAGTCACGAATAACAGGTAGTATGAAACAAAAATGGGATTTAAAACTAATACACAACATCTTGAAGATAAATATACTAGCTACTACCTGACTTGGTGTGGAATCAAATTAAAAACTGAGTAACCTATTCAGGCTGCAATTTTTCTGTGTATTAACGTATAGATTATATCAGTAGCTCTGATGTTACATGGTAACAAACATCTATACATCCAGCCATTTAGATATTCCCATTAATAGTAGTAAAATAAGCTTTTGATAATTGGACGATGGACGACCCCAAAATTGAAACCAGGATGACACCATTCTCGTTATCAACGCTTAGACATATCATAACTGACTTGAGACCTTATAAGGGGTTATCACTCTCTTCATAGTATTTCTGATTAAAGTTGTTTCTTTAAATAATAATCCCACAAGAAGAACTGTAAAACTAAAGGTCTATGCAATGTGGCATTATTGTAGACAGAAGATTTACTTAAGATAAACTTGTCACATGTACATCTATTTTGTCTCTATTATTCTGATTTCATATTTTGTGCTAGCTTCCAATTCAAATGGTATTATTTGTATTTCTGTTTTAACGTAAACCGTTTTACTAGTCGCTATCGCGTAACCCATAATATATCAAGGGTCCTTTCGTCGACGTATTCAAACCAGCAAGCTTTATTGCAAAAGCTAAGTGCAATAAGTAGTAGTGAACAGTACCGTACTGAGTGCAAGTGTCGTAAATTATACCGGAAGTAGGTGCCGATACAAAAGTAATACGATAAATCGAGCCGAGGAAGTAGAGGGCGCTAGGGAGTTCGATGCTATATCGACTGGAACTGTTACTGGAAGTACTACATACTTATATTTGTGAGTAACCTAAATATGATTTATTACGTTGGAAGTGGCATCGTATGTTTTTCATATAAGTGGATTGGCGGGGAAGGGGGCGCATAGGAAAAGGTATTATCCTCTTGCTGTGCGTCTCCTCCGTAGATTAAGGGTAGGCAACGCGCCTGCAATTGCAGTTGTCTATGGGCAGCGGTCGCTTCGCTATTTCAGCGAATCCAGGTGGCCGCTTGCCACTTTGTAATATAAAAAAATATTCATAAACTTCCTTCTAAATAATACAGATATTAGATTTACTTTAGTATGTATTTATTTTTTTGGAGAAAGGAAAGCACAGTAGCTTTTCATAGAGAAAACTAGATTCCATCTAATTTGACTAGTGTTTACTTTTGCATAATCTCCTTCATCTTTGAACTTCATTTCAATTTCTGCTTCTATTTTAATAAACAATTGTATTTCTCTAATAGCGACGTTGCCTCATCTAGTACAACTAACTCCACAATAAGAAACACCCCGGGATAAACAGCTAATTCCATTAGGAGAATGGTCGGTGGCAGGCTTGTGGACAGGGTCGTTGGGGTGCGGGTAAAATTACACAGTTCTTAGGCCGGGACGTGATTACAGCGGGACGGTAATCCAAGGTGGCCGTACAACGAACGGGTTGCCCACATCTGTCACATAATCAAGTTTACTTCGAAAATTGGATAGGATTCGGAGGATTTTTGATATATGGCTTCACTGTTATTTAGATGGTAATGGATCAAGTTTTCTTTGTATTCGGATAACAGCTGATAGGAAGATCTCGATAAAAATAACCATTTGGACAAACCTTAACGACCTTATCTTTTCTTGTTCGTGGTAATGGCATTGTGCTATTTCGTGTTCGCAGTATGAAGCTAGAATTATATGGAGAAATGCACCCGCAGGCAGCAGTTGGTGTGTTAAAAAGACGGAATAAAATTAATCAGGTGTAGTCGTGCACTCAGCTCGAGGCGTCTAGCTAATTTAGAGCTGCGGAATTCGCCTAATAAGTCCGCCCGTTCAAGGCGAGGCGGTATTTGCGTTAAATTATAAAGCTTATTAAGCATTGTTCCCCCGTGTGTCGTAAGCAGCCGCAATGAAATGTTTCTTACCCGTACTTCATCCGGCTTCACTACTCCCTTCCCCCTCTTCATCCCGCCAGCTTCGCCCCCGGTTGAATTATTTACGTTACACAGTATAAACAAGCCAAGAGAGAGTCAAGCTACTGGCGTCTTTAATTAATTCTATCAAGTCAGGTGTAAAAAGAATTTCAAATGAACTTGTAGCGCTTATGAAAAAGATTTTGAATTCTTTAGCGTTATTCGTTGGTTCCAAAGATCGTTCTACAGCTCCAATCTTAAAGACAAAAATCCGTAATTTAATAAAAAAAAAACAGCGGAGAATTGAATAAACCTCTTTGAACTTTCTGTTTATAATCTGAAATGTCATTTGGAAATAATATGAAAAATTATGACAAAAGTTTTTAAAAACATTTACTATTTTCTACTCAGAAGAATACGATTTTTAATTACAATATTTAAATCATTGATAATGGCTCATGAAATTTCAAGTGACAGTTCTGAAGATATAAGTAAGGCAGTGCAAACGTTGGTATCTGATGACAACGATGCTTCAGTCCAGACTCCACCAAACGTCAATAACGTTGTCCTCTTTAATGTGCAATCTGCTGACGATGTGCGGTATGTGTGAATACAATGATTCCTTGCTTTGAATATCCATTGCCGGAAGATCTAGATGAGAACTGATATAATAGTTTATTTTAGGATGTAGTGGCAATAATTTTGGTAGTGTTTCGGTAGCGAAAACTGCAAGTTAGATCCAATTCTTGACTATTAGAAATTATGAATTTGTTTAGCAATTATTATCATGATCATCTTTCCGTCCTTATCATCATCTACTCTTTAGTCCTCCATGTTACTATTAATATTACTAAGAAACGGGAACAAGAAATGACTGTTGTTGTAATAATATGTTCATTAGTTTTCTCAAAGTATTCCAAACCAATTGTTTTGAACTTTTTTTTAAAATTTACAATGCTACAATGTTTTTTTTTGTTATATTGTAGGGCAACACTGTTGCCTACTTTGGCAGCCGCGGCTTCTGATTTTCGATCGTTGGAACTAAATGCACTGCAGAATGTAAGGATGATGGGGAACCAGCCACATACGAGTAACAGATCAAATTTTCGATCTAGGGGAAAGAGAAGAGGTGATCCAACTCATTATACGGAGCCTAAAAGGAAATCCCGAAAGGCTATTATTAATAACATATATTACGGAAAGCTGCAAAACTTAGTGAAACCATCAAGTAAAAAATGAATGTGTCTCATGTTTTTAATTTTGTGATTCTGTTGAAACATTTACAATTAATATTTTTTAACCTTAAATATCGCCAATTTTATTTCACATTGCACCGTTTCTATCATTTAACGTTTTTTTCTTCAACGATAATCAATTACAGACATATTTGAGCTTCATAGTATGAAATCTTGACAAGCTTATGACTTTTTATAAGAAACGAATGGCATTCCTATATCTGTGATCCTGCAACAATTGTAAGTCCATTAACCATCGATTCAGTATCGTTGGCGAAAACTCGACTCGGCTGTATCAGTTAGCGGTTCGTATCATATCGGAAATTGAATTTCCGATCGGCCCCGAAGCGGACTGTGAACGACAAGATGATTCGCGATCTGTGCGGTCCAGCTTTGTATTTTGATAATAAAATGTTCAGATATAAATCTCGATTTAGTAACCTTTGTTGCAGGTAATAAATACTGAACAATATTAATCTAGCTTTGTGTAATCTGCAAGACCGAATAGGTTAAGAGCACGAGCGGGTTTAATTCAATATTCAAGAAAGAAGTTTGCAGCTAAAATTTCGTCTGTCCATAGCACCTTTCAACGGTAGAACTCGCACGTACTGTTTGAACATGTTTAGACGGTTAATGTAATGTGCAGTTTGAGAAATTGGGTTTGAAAAGCGATCAGGGCAGACGGGGGTTACCGTATTAGTGATGACGTGAGAAAACGTTGAGGAAGAGAAATTCGCAGCGTTGTTTCACTTAATTTTGTCGAACGTGTTCAAACATGTTAAGTGGCGCTTAAATTGTTTATTTTCTTGCAAACTTTCAATACGTTTGAGATGTTTTGTTCGGAACTTGAAAGCTTATTAGAGTTTTGTTTGTTTGGTAACCTGTGTTTGAAATTTTCTGTCTGTGTCGAGTTTCTTTATACAGATGTCGTAGTTACCAAAGTAGTTCCAAATACTAGTGAAAAACTGGTGAGATCTGATGACTAAGAAGGTACTTGAAATTTCATAACGGTTGATGAAACTTTCTTAATTTAATTAAGAATATTACTCAAACAATCTGAGTTAACCTCCAACATGTAACGTAGTTACAGTCAGAACCGTATGAGTTATAGCGTTAACTCGTGTAACAATAAACTATGGTCCCCGACCGATCCCTAAACTAGTGCCGGAAACTTTACAAAGTTAAATGACGTCACAGAGCCCTCGCAGCGGAATGGACAACGCATGTTAATTGTATGTTTTGATTAGTTTAATTAGTTTTAGTACGGTATAACTTAACATGCCCCAGGGATATATCTTCTGAAGAATAACCTTGCTTACCATATACACGTAGTGGTAAAGTTGGGACGGCACGACTACAAAGCACAGAGATATGAAAAATTTCAATATAGCTTTACCGTTTCGTGTATTACCTCAATGTTAAAGGCCATTAATCATCAGCAGACTACATCCATCAGATATTCGTTTAAATTGATTTTCATTTGACACCGGATAAAGAGTATTACCCTATAAAAGAGTGATTCGACGAAAAATGTGATTTATTTGTTACAAAATATTTGAAGCGATGTTTTTCTTGTTTGATAAAGTTCGTATATAGTTCTACAGATTCATTTTAATTAATTGTATATAATCATAGGTGAGATTAAAAACTCGAAGTCTTAAAACTTAATAGTAACCTGTGCTCGGGTGCACCGGCGCGTAAACTTCCTAGTTCCCTCGGTAGAGGGAGCTCTGACTTGGTACGATGCATTAATTAATTCATTATTAACGCGGAAGCCAACTGCCAGGATCGTGCATATATAGGGTGACCATAATGAAGTATCAAAACAATGATTCGATATGTTGGTATTTTATTACATTTTTTGGAACTTAAATATTAACTTAACTGGTTTAATCTACTAGGCTTTCTATTATAAGTAGTTGAAACCGAATAAAGATTATTCACTCTATCTTCCAACATTATAAACTTCAATTTTATCCATTTAAACCCCTTTTTATCTTCAAAGAAACGTTCTCATATTTCAAGTTCATTGTAGTTCTATGAGAAATTATCTGGTATTATTGTTTGGTCACCCTACAAGTGTGTAGCAGGATTTACATTCGTTTAGCGCGCGAGTTAATGGAAAAGTGCTCTTGTAAGTCTGACAGTGAATGTTACAGAGGAGTCGTGTTATACGACTCTAATTTTGTTCGCTTCACGGTGCTTACTCTCGTATAGTTGCAGATGTAAGGTGTAATTGCTATTTTTCAATTAAGACAGACAGTTTACTTTTAAGCCAGCTACAGACGTTCATTCCTGTAACTGTACTGATGTACACACGTCAATTTGAACTACACAGTCGAACTGTATAATTCTCAGTTTTGCCTAAACACGTCAGTTTTAACTGCACAGTCGAACAGTACAGTTAAAACTGAGTATCTGTGTCTGAGTGTGCCGGCTTTGGACTACTCTTTGTGTGTTTTTTTGTTCCTATTTTCATAGCATTTATTGAAATATGCGCATCTTGATAATAACATTGACTATACGCTAAAAATACCAGAGTCAAATAGATTGACATACTAAGGTTTCTTTAGGGATTTGGAAGTATTTTTGACTATTAAAACACTGAAGCAGTAAGTTATAGTACATGGACTTAGATAAAAGGTTAACAGAACTAACTACTAGGGTACAACTAGGAAGAGGAAATTACACTGAGCTTTGTTTTTTTACGTGTTGGGTCCGATTAGATAAGTAGAGTAGTGATGGTTGAGACATCCAGAGACAATCAGAGTATAGCCATTACACTACACTGTAGATACTTTAATACTTCTTGAATTTACTCTTCTTGCTTATTAGGTTAGAAAAAATCATAGGAACAATTTTTAATTTTCTGTAACGATCAGATAAGTCGTTGGCCACTTTTCAAAATATAATATACAAAACTGCCGTAAAACCTTCCATCATTCTTTATAAAAGCCCAATACAGCCTTTTATACTATTAAAAATGTTTTAGTGGGCGCCGACAAACTTGCGACTCGCTTCCGTTGTGAAAAAAAACCCTAATTTCCTGCACCCTTTCATTTATATCCCGGCAATCTGGGAGCCTTGTAGCTTATTTATAGGGGTCCCGGGCATTTGATGGCCGGGAGACGGAATGCGTAATGATAAACCTCATAAAAATGGTTCTAACACGCGACTGGTTTGTCGCAAGACACTCCGATCAAGATGCTAGAAAAATCACTAAAAGTCTGCTATTTAGGTATCTGGCAGTCAGTTTTATCTTTTTAAATTTAAGGTAAAATTTTTGACTGCAACCTCTTTATATACATAGATTTAGTTAGTTAAAACAAGTTTGAACAGAATCTGCACTCTTAAACAAATTAGATATTCGTGTATTTTTAGTCGCATGTATAAACCTGTCGCTAGTGTGTACGTGCCCTATACATAGTACATAGAATGAGATCGTGATGTAGACATTTTACGATTCACCTCGGCAGTTTGACCGTCACTACAGCGTGTTATCATTGGCCGCTTATTTCTTATATTGAGCTGTTCGTTTGATAGCGCCCTTATCCTACGAATTGCTAGTTATGACCATTGATAAATGACGATTGTTGGACATTTATATGTTATAGAGATTTAACACGGAAATGAGAAAAATAGAGTTTTTGGAATATGAAATAAAGTGTAGTCAATGTGTATTGCAAATGCAATGTGCATATTGAAGTAGAAAAAAACCTCATTCCGCTTTATTTCTGAAACGAGAATCAGCGTTATTACTGTTGTACTTTCTACGTTTGGTGCTCGTACATTCATAAAATTTATTCTAAAATACAGAACATCCTTGTTCCTGGTACTTCTTATGATACAGAATTTGGTCCAATGAAACCCCTGGTCTATCTTATTTAGTTCCAAGTGTCCTCTAGTATCGTATAAACAACGACTTACTGGTCCTCGTTTATCGCAGTACTTTATTTTTTATTTCGGAATAAGGGGTTTGGAGTCTTTTTCGAATTAAATAGTTTTACGGAAAAATAAGTGGAAATTAATAACCTTCTTAATTTTAAGCTTTAATTATATTTTATTTAAGTTTAAATCTTTTAAATTACCGCAAATATAATACATTGTTGTTCTTGGCACGTATTTTTCATTTCTATGATAATTTTCAGTGCTAAATTAAAACGGTAAGAATACGAATTACTCACAATTCGACGTCTGTGTTTCTTTTGTTTGTGATATTATGTTCTCTTTGTTTATTTTTTAATCAAACTAATAATTTGATTAAAAATTATTATTACGTAGTTTTTTATTGTAAATATTAAGGTGTAAGGGAATGACGGGAAGGGAAAGTGGATTTGGCGGGGAAGGGGACGCATGTACTCGTAAGGAGGATTTATCCTCTTGTTGTGCGTCTCGTCCTCCGTAGATTAAGGGCAGGCAACGCATCTGCACTTGCAGAGATCTATAGGCAGCAGTTGCTTTGCTGTGTCGGCAAATACGCTCGCTTGTTGGCCACTTTATAATGTGTACAAAAAAAATTACATACAGTTTCCTATAAATAAATAACTGGCGATTATTTCTAAAGGTGATAAATTGGCCTATTTATTCCTTTTACATTAACTAGTTTGAATAGATAAAAGAAAATCCGCTTAAACTATTTATATCACCTTACATTACGCAGCCCTTATGTCAAGGTCTCAAACACTGAAAGCCTGAAAAGAAATACGGACCTTGTATGGCTCTTGACGTGAAAGCGACCAACTAAAAATCTCCGAAATAATTTCTTGCTTTGGGCCGATAAATTCTCAAAGCGCTAGTTAAACTGCTGTATTTACTTCCCTCTGAGCCTGTAATATATTAAAAAGAGATTTTTTACAAACACCTTTTTTACAAAACTCTTTTACGACTTCGCTTTTACTATGTCCGTGAATTTAAAAATGTCACTTTAATTACGCTAAGCTCGTTTTTATTACATAAACCGTTTTATTTAATTTAAAAATTAATTACACAGGAATGTCATATTTTATTAATAACCATTAACGAACACACTGTTTAAATAAACAACGAAAATAACTATCATTTATTGATATTAGATATGACAATAGCAGAGAATCTAAGGGCATTTGTACACGACACTGCAAAGATAAGGCTATGTCACAGAGCGGGGAGACGCCAGATAATGTCAGTTGGTCTCTGCAACTTCGTATCTTGTATCGTGGTATTGTTAGGCGACTATAGTTATTGAAAAGGAACTCTATAGGCAAAAGCAATGTAGACTATTGACAGAAAATACCGAAGTTTAAAAATTTTATGGATTTAATAACAAAGTTTTTCGCTTATCAACAAGTACATTATTACTACTTTCACAATCTGCAGGTCCCGAGTTCGAATCCGCCATGTAGCAATGTGTTTTTCGGTTTTAATATGTACATATTTACCCAACCCTATTACAGTGAAGGAAAACATCGTAATGCAACCTGCACATATCGGTGAAGAAATTCAAAGATATGTGTGAAGTCACGTATAATACGCGCTAGTCATGGAGTTGCTGTAAAATGGAGCCCATCATTGGTCGAACTTACTTTTTTCACATGTGCATTTTGTCCATTTTTCTGTCCTTCGTACCTAGGCTTTTGAAGTTTTATGATGGTAGTGTTGCGATGTATGCGTTCAGAGTAAGAAATGATTGCATGCAATTGTATTTATTGAAACGTCCTCGTAAGTCTCGTAATTTTTATTATGTCTAACACCTAGCGACATGTAGTACAAGAGGTCAACGACCTGAGATAGTCGATAGTTTGTTTATAGTTAGTGTTCAATTTTTTTGAATATTATAAAGGTTTAGTAATAGGATAATTATCATGTTTTTAGTGAAAAAAAGGTAACTCATTTGTTTTACTTATTAGCTATAGATTTTTTGCATACATATTTATTCATGGTTGAAAAGGGTCCATTATTTTGTTCTTGTCGCTTGAATCTTGAAGGCATTATTATAGCTAAAATAACATAAAATCATTTTTGTTAGAGAGAATGAAACATGTAGGTCTTCGTAATTCGGTCGGCTATTAGTATTTTTTGTGTGACCGAAGGCCGTTGTCCGCCGGCAGTCGCGCAAATGATACCCATTCTGTTTGAATAGCTTTAATCAACATCTCTTTCATGGCTCGTTTCTAACGACACATATATCACTTGTCTGGTTTCGCCCACTTCATGTTTTCCTGGTAGTAATTTTTTTATTCATGTAAATTCGTTATAGTTTTTGCGTCTTTATAAATAACTGGAGATTATTATGTAGTAATTATTATAACTGTTAATTAATTAAAGAAATTATTATTAATATTTTGATTAATTTTGACGGTAATATTACCATAAATATCACTGTAAATGGTTACAAAGTCTACTATGTACGCTATAATGTCGAATCGAAAAAAAATACAATTTTGTAAACATGGGGAAGCAAGTAATGTATTCGAGATCTCATTATCTGCTATTCCCTGCCAAGTAACCAATACATTGCCGTGTTTATGTCACAATATCCGATACCCCATATGCTGGGAAAATCTCTGTTTCACTAAATTCTTATGAAGTTTTTATTTTGGCATCCTTTCACCCCAAACTTTGGGGTGATGTAAAAGCTAATATACAATTTAAATTGTGTCCCCAACTCGTAAATGTAACTTCGGACTTACGGCATTTATGCGACCCTTTACTTTTTACAGCGGTTATGATTTGAATAAGTTGCAATTTGTGTGTCATGGGACACATTGTGTCTGTGGCTTTTGTTCGCGGTTGTGTCTAATTTTGTTATTACAGTCGATACCTGGATAAGCGAGAACTGGATTAGTTAGAAACCTCCATAAGGGAGAGTCACGGTATGGTTCCGAGGGACGATTTTAATAAGCGCGAATCGCAGATTAGAAAGAAACCTAGTCCATCTGTGTAGCGGACTTTGGCTTATTTACTTTGGAACATAAATTGTGCATGTTTAAAGTATTTTTCGTAATTATTTGTGGTATAACAAAAATTCGACGACCTTTATTAATGATATTTTTGTTACATTTCAATAAATGAAAAGATAAATTGATAAAGTTTATTTGTTTAATTTGTGACTTTAATCTTACGTTTGACTAATTTAAAGATAAACTTAATCCTGCATAGAATATAATACTGTTAATAAAATTTTGTAAAACAAGAATAATTTCTCAACTGTAATTTACTCTCATTAAATACTATCTTTGTAGAATAATTTTACTTAATTACTAAATTATGTACTATCTCGGAGTGACTTAAACATTTTGCATTTTAGAAATATCTCAGAAACTTCGGTTATTTTGTGAACGAGAGCAAAGATAAGTAAATTTTAATAATTAGCTAACGACTGTTATATCCAAAGTTTAGCAACGAAACGGGAATAATTAAAATATTGTCTAAGTACTCAAAAAGGTATCCTCAGAACAAGGGTGTGGTGTAAGTCACAAGCGATATTTTCTACTGAATTTTCTAGAGAAAATGTATTCTTAATAACATATACTTTATCTTATAATCCACTATTAGTTTGCGATGTGTTGTTGTTCTAAGTTATTCTCGTACAAAATGAATTTATCAACTTTAACGTTTTTCTACCGAACCAACAAAATTTCTGCGTAACAACTTTCATCTTCTCGTGCTCTTACTGCACATTAAATTAATCTTCAAATATCTTAAACAGTTTTATTTCTTATTAATTTCTACAAATAGTGATTTAAATATGAAAGTAACTTTTTGATCGCACATTAGAACTGCTTCTCCTCATGAATTGAACCACATTCCGTTGCCCTTTCGTAAAGTTTATCAACAGCTTCCCTGGGAGTGATAGAGTGAGTTGTGTAATTCTGACTAATGACACTTCAAAGGGCCTCGCAGTCAGTCCTGCATTACATATGTGCAAACACCCTTGTTCTTAGTGCTGCTATTTTGTGCATTAAACCTCGGAATCTCTGGCTGCAATTTTGAGTCTTAAAATCTCTGCTATTTGCATGATTTGTCTTCCTAACGGCGTAAGACCATTTTTTGCGTCTCATTGGTCTAATGAAGGCATAGGGTGAGACATTTACAATTTTTACTGGATACTATTGTAAGCAAAAACTGGCCTGCTTATGGCATAGTAGTTGCTTGTTGCCAGTACCATTTAGCTCGTCGTTTAATCGATAAAGTGTCTTATTTGTTCTGAACTCTTGGCCATTACTGTGACCTAAAATTGATTCATAAACTAAGTGGTACAGGTTCGTTGCTCGTCTCTTGAATCTCACTAGCGTCGAAGCGTCTCGTCAGTTGATGTTATAATGGAGATCAATTTACATAGTAATAATTGTAACAGATTGCGGCCCGGCATCAGCGGGCTGGCATTCATTTGTATAATTTGCCAACGCTCCGATGATTCTCCTTGATTCAAATGTATTAACATTATTCTTGTTTTATACTTTGAGAAAGTTTTCTTATTAATTTGAAAGCATTTATCATAATAGGACTAAACATAGAATTTTATCTACTTCATTATTCATCTAACTTAAACGAAATTGTGTTAATAGTTATGTTATATTCTCTGTGTCAGCAAAGTTTGTATGAAAATAAAATGCGTGATATTCAACCCTTTCTTCGAGTACGAAAACAGTTCTCGAACAAATTGCAAGGAAAATAAAGATCGTTGTTCCATTTGTACCTTTGAATACCAGTATTAATCACAACAGAAGGACGATAACCGCAAGGCGTGCGGTAACGTCGGCACTTAAAATAATTTAAGTCCCGTACCGCAAGAACTTGGGCCATAAAGCAACAGTCACATTGCAGAACATTTTTCATTAGAGCCGAGGAAAATTCGCCGGCGTTTTGAACAATAAACAATTATAAGACTTGTCCGCCTCAATGTTTTGCAGTTTATAGCCTTGTAATGCGATAAATTGTGCAATTTTGTAACACGATTAAAGGATTTTGTCTTGGAATAGTTTATTGTGAAAAATATCAAATAATTACACAAAAATAACCTTATATTTCGTACCTGTAGGATTGTGAGCGGGTGGTTTGTTTTTATCAACTTTTTGTCCAAATACAATTTATATTAATCTCGTTAAAAGTTTAAATTGGTTTCTGGACCACCCTTTAACTTTTGGATTCAATACTTTTCTAATTTAACAAAAGTTACAATTTGTTTGGTTATGTCATAAGCTATTCCTGTCCTTGGTATTTTTCCATTGCTTGCAGCATTTTTTGCGTCGATGATCTCTATTTGTTTTTAGGGCGTATGACTGTGGATGGAATTAGGGAAGGACCATGGGTTGAAGTTAATGATAATTCCAAGCATGTAAAAGAAACAAGACGTTGATTTAAATATTTTTAAAAAAGGTTTTTATACTTTTACATCCAAACTAAAAATATATTTATAAGCAGTTTCGGACGCGCCGTATTTATCATGCTTTCTTCAAGTTTTCAAACTTTTTCCATACGTCAAGTAGCTAGACGTTTAGTTCCACAAGTTTGTTTTGCTTTAAACTTTCCTACAGCTAGAACAATTGTTTAAATTCTTTAAATTGTTTTATAAACCGCATGGAAGTGGTGAGAAAGATTTTGTTTTCATTTCTTATCTCAACTTGATACTGTCCAAGTGATATGGTACAGAAATAATGAAATTCTTTTAAAAAATATAATCATATTTAAGCAGATACTGTAACTATATTCCTTGTATCTCGTAAAAAAATAGAAAATTTGATTTCACACGGTAATATTTTAAAAACATGGCCATATCTTTTACTAACTTTCCTATTCTAGTAGCCAAGCCTTGCTCCCTTGTTTGATTTGGTAAATTTACTCACTCCGGAGAGGGAGCAATTGTTGAAGTTCCATTAATTTTTAAATAGACATCTGAAGGGTTCTGACCGACTAGTTACTTTATTTTTAAAGTGTTTTTTACCATTTTGAGATCTTCTAAGTAATTGAAAATATTTAATTTATTACAGGTGATTTTTTTAATTGTTCGTTTTGCTACATGAAGTACGCCATATCTAGGCCTAATTAGTACAGTCAGCTTCGTAAATAGTGACATTCACTTTTGCAGCTGACTGTACATAATATTTGAATAAAAAAAGTGCCCGTTAAACGTAAAACATTTAAAGTTACTCGTATTACATGATATATGTTTTCATTGTACAGTTTCAAAAGTGTTTGTTGAAATTCTCTAGCTAAAATTACAGAGAATTTCAGTAAAACCAGCTCGAAGCTAGAACATAACGTAGCTTAACTTTGAATATTATTTCAATCAGCAAACCGTCCTTGTACACTCTACTCTATTATTTATAACGCAACTTGCAACATGCAGTTAAAATATACATCAACCCGCGAGGTTTAAAATATTGCATTATAAAATATTAAATTGCAAAGATTATTTTGGTTATCATGCGAAAAAATTGTATGGTATTTCCCATAATTTTTAAAATTTACTTTCATAAAATCTAATTCTAATGGCCGTTTTCACCAACAATCCCTAAATTTTAGGTAACCCTTAACGCATTTTAATGTCACTTATCACTACTTTCCTTTTCACCAATAGTTAAGTGTTACTTTAGACCGTAAGGGATCCGTTAGATTTAGGGAGACGCTTAAACAAAGAGACACCTATCTAAAACTACTTTAGACTACAATTGTGTCCTTCCTGAGGCCCTAAAAACTGAGATTTTTTTAACGCGAAATTTTGAATCGAATTTAGCGGAAGGTTACCTTTTGTACTTTTTATACTATAATTGTAATGTGAATGAAGTTTGCACAATTTAAAACCCATTAATAAATCAGCGCAACAAAGAGGCGCGCAAAGTTTACAAGAGCTGTGCAAGTAGGTGCCAGAAAGTTCTTATTCTTTGTTGACAAAGACGGAAAGTATTGCCCGCTCGAGGGACTATTATTCTATGTATTTAATTCTTACCTTAAATAATGTTTGTTATTGTTTGAATTTGTTTTGTATTGATAAGAATTGTGATATTCAAATAATGAGAATATCTTCCTGTTATTATCTCAAACCAGTATAACTTAAGGCGGTCAACAATGCCTGTTATAAAATGCTTCTTTTACATTTTTTTTATAGGAGAAGGGGGCAAACGAGCAGCGGACACATGTTTCTTTAAACATAAACATGTGTCTGAATTCTTTGTTCTTATTTAATTAAATTCTGGAAACAATAAAAAAAAAGCTGTTGTGTTGTTCGTCCGCGTGATATTGACAAATATTGCCTATGTTACTCGGGAATAATGTAGCTTTCTAATGGTGAAAGAATTTTTGAGATCGGCCGAGTAGTTCTTGAGTAATTTCAATACATACAAAAATACAATGTTTTCCTAGTTTAACAACCTAGTCTGTAGGCTATTTAATGGTTAGTTAGAAATATAGTAAATCAGTTATTTGTAAATGTAATATAATATTATAAAATTGTCTAAACGAATATCCGCAATCTTTTAAGGAAACACGAGTAAAAATAAACAAAGAAGCGACGGAGCTTAATTTAAAAAAGAGCTTTTCAAAGCTCGACGTAATATTTTCATGAAAGTCGGAACCATAACGTTATCTGCAACCGTTTTTAATTAAACGTTTTAACTACCGCCCAAATAAGTTCTTAAAATGTAATGTAGAGACTTTTGTTGTAATAAATTCTAATGAAATCAGCATGTATAATGAAGCTAGGTTTCCATTGCCGAATTTGAGACAAAGATACTTTCGTCTGTCTTTTCCCCGATAAAGTTTGATAGCCAGTACAGCTCACGGCATTGAAAACCCACATTAAGGTTAACAAACATAAACAAAAAACATTATATAACTTGAATCCATTTACATAAAAAACAAAGCATCATTACAACATATTTTAAACAAATTAAATTGATAAGAAGGGCAAAGTAATTGAATTCATCCTGAAATAAAGAGGAGTCGGGAAGGCCTACGAGGGACACAATTTATGATTATTTTATTCCGACGATGTTTATTCTTACAAAAGACTATCTAATGTACCGGACTGCTTCTATAATATTACCTATTATTTCTATACTTGAGAGCAATGAATCCAGATCACTTAAAAATCTATGGATCTCGAAACTAATAATGCTAGAATTTTTTATGATATAACCTAAAAAGGAGAAATTAATTAGTACCTTAATTTAAAGAATTTATTTGTTTCCGAGATTTATGAGTGACAAAGAGTACGGTGTCCAATAAGCCTGGATTCACACGGAAGCTTTTTAAACGTCGACCTTAACTCTTTTTTAGCACCTTCGCTCATACAATCGCTTTAAATTGACTCTTGTTTCCACCAACCAGCGCTCAAAACTTAAAGCTGCGCCATAAAAAAATTTAAAGCGCTGTCGTGTGAACAAATACATAGAAATATAAAACTTTAAACTTTCGTGATTTTTAGTAACATTTTGTTCGTAAGAAACTGGATTTTTGACACGATTTAGCTGATCAGTCAGCCCGTGACCACGGTTCAACTGTGCCGAAATATCGGGAGCTCAATTAGCTAAATCGTGGTAAGAATCCCGTTTCGTACGAACAATATGTTTTAACGCCTTTTTACGGCCTTGAAAAAGTACTCGTGTGAATGGTGCGTAAGATTTATCACTGTGTTGTTTAAATTTAACGTAAATAATATTGAATCATTGAATAATATCGCGCATCTGCAGATGATCACTGATTACAGCGTTGAATTATGATCCTATAAGGGTTGAGGAAGCAATTTAAACTTCTAAATTGCCTCTGAAATTACATTAAATAAACCAGAATTTTGTATTATATTCTTTAGTGATAAAGTAAACGAAAGGTGTTTATTATCATTGTTAACGCAACAGAGTTCTTTAAAGATAAAATACTGGAAGATGTTTTAGTAAATATTAGATCAAATTGTTTTAAGATATGCTTTTGTACTTAAATTTAAACAAGTTTCTTGGCTGAGATGCTCAGATATAAGTATCAGATTTCTATTTATTTTCGGTCAGTATCGTACTTAATTCGAAATCTTTTGTTTCTCCTTGTTCCTCTGTTCATATGAATTCAAAGAAATTGATTGTGGACGGATACAAAGGTAGAAGAAGGCCAAAGAAAGTATGGATGGATTGTGTGAAAGATATGATGAAAAAAGGGGTAAATTCAGAAATGACGGCTGATAGGGAAGTACGGAGTAGTACATACTGTGACGACCCTCCGTAGGTACAAGGGCAGGATTATGATGAATACATATACACAAATCACACACAAACAGAAGACACAGAAAAAAAAGAAGAAAAAAAATGATACGGATGAGCGGAGCAGCCTGTCACAAGTATTGCATACTTAAAAGGATGTTCCAACAACCTGTAAACCTATGTAAATTGTGTTTTTTTGGAAATAAATTATTTTTATTATTGTTATGATGATGATATGAATCAATCGAAATAAAGTTCAAGCATTAGGACTCATATTACCCTTGTGTTATGAGAAAGTATGAACAGTATTCTATACTAAGTGTCAGATGTTAGCAAGGTAATGCAATTGTCCTGTCTTGGAAACAGCGAGCCAGTTTACTGTTTAGGTAAATAATTGTTAGCGGAATTTCTGTTCACAATGGAACGTCAACAGATGCTTGTTTGTAGTTTATAGTAGAGAATGTTGCAATGTTTGTTGTTCTTGTTTATATTATTGATTGTTAGACTCGATATAAATGAAGACGTTGCGATATTTATTACTAAGTTACGGCAACGCATTTGCAGTTCGTCTAGTGTTGCAAATGTCCATGGGCGTCGATGATCACCTCGGTGTTCCCGCCGCTCGTTTGCCCCCTTCTCTTATAACAAAAGTAGCTTTTTCCAGCCATTTAGTCCTTGTGGAAATAAAAACCATAGTAGACTGCGTTCCAGACTCTTCTAAATATTTGACTTTCATTGAAATCCGTTAAGTAATTTTGCAAATACGTAGTAAAACATCTATGCCACATTGCTCAGTCTCAAAACTTTTTATTTCGACGATGCCAAAGGCATTTAATATTGACATATGGTTTTGAATTGTTGCAGAAATTCTCCTTCTAGATATTAGTACTAGAAATAGAGAGTAACAAAATGAAGAGTGCCCAAAGCAATTATTCGCTTTAACTTGAACTACTTTCCCCTTAATTAAGTTATATTAAAGCTGTATTTATTATTCTGTTGCTCTTTATATGAAACAATATGGACGCCAAGACTAAAATTGTGCGAACAATGCCTTTGAATTTAATTTAAACAAAGAAAACGTTCCATTTCTTTATTTATTTTATGAAAGGTAAATGTGTAAGTTAGACGAGCAAGGTACGGTTTACACTAGAGGTCTGAGAACAGTTGAAACTATTATTTAACGTTCCATACATACGTGATTAAATCATCATCATCACCAGCTCACTATTTGTCCCTACCAAGGGGCGCGGAGCCTAACCCCTAAGGGGCGACTAGGCCATAGTGTATTCTTTGTTTTTTATCAGAGTATAGGTATCTGTAGTGCATTGGCTACGCTCTGGTTGTCTCTGGGTGTCTCGAGTATCACGCCATGTTGACAGTGAGAGACGTCGCGCCCGGTGAGAGGGGCGGTGCGCGTGTTGGGTACGATTATAGACATGGTGTAGTGATGATTGAGCTATAATATACCCTAGGACTTGAATGTTACAGTGTCCGAAAGTTTCTCTTACAAGACTCGTTGCTTCTTGGTGTTTATTTTTTACATACATAATATTTTATCTCTCTGGAGAACACTCAGTTGTTTTGTATATCTTTCATCTTAAAAGCATCCACGAAACTTGAACCATACATCAAATCGCCGCAACTTCGTGCGCCAAGTTTTGCGTTGGTTTTAGACTTAATCTTGATTCATAGTTTGTAAAAGTTTGTAGATACTTTGTTACTTGCGTGATACAACTATGGAGTTATTTTAACACTATTTCTTTGGACTTTTTTCGCGCACTTTTAGCGTGGACTTCATGAATAAGGCATTACAAAAGTAAACACTCAAGCTGGCAAACGTTCAGTTTTTTTAAACTTTTCAAAACTGACTTACACACGGCAATTTTAACTGCGCAGTCGAACTGTTCAGTTGAAACTAAGCGTCAGCAGCCAGTTTAAGACCTATGAGTTATATTACATTGAGCCCGTAAATTACTTGCTATTGGTATATTTTAACACTTATTTTGGGAACTATTTCCCCTAGTCTAATGTATTTATTGGTTATTTAAATTTATTTTCGAATTATCTACCACAAGATTTTTTCCCGAGGCGGGTTCTATGACCTTGTGAAACCTTGCCTTTTTTATTATGTGACAACTTTTTGTCAGTCTTGCGGTCGAATTTTCAAATGTCACTCAAATAATGAAGAACGTTTTACTTGTTCAATCCACGCTTAAACTCAAATTCTACGGCGATCTCGTTTAATTTTGACACCACTTAGACTTGAGTGGGGTTTAACCATTCAGTCGTAAGTCTATTTTTTACTTTATATGCAATATTTTTTATGCATGTAGCTTGCATTACGAAGGAGAGGGAATTCAAACACATATCTGCCGCATATGTAAATCTATGCAAAGTGGATGCAATTTATGTTTCATTACACATGCAGAGCGGGGCACGTCCTTTAAAATCATTGCTTATAAAGTTTACGAACGAGTTATGCGAGAGACCAAGATACCGCGGTATTTGTCTCGCTTATAGGGGTTTCTCTCTTATTCGAGTTTCTCGCTTATGGAGGTAGCTCGTCGGGTATACAAGTTTAGTTAATTTCTAGTGTTATGGTGGAATAAAAATTTCGGTTGACACTACTGTGGCGTAAAAGTTCGGATAATTAAGGAGTTTTTTTTTATTTGGATGATGGATTGATGTTTCTTATCTTGATGAAATTTTGCACAGATGTAGAATATAGTATTTCAGAACACATTGGCTATTATGGTTTTTTTTTAGTTTTGCATTCATGCATTTTTTAGTTATCATGCATCTTTAGATGTGTAAAAAATGAATGTTAAATCTCTACATCAAGGAAGTCGCTAGCTTTTTATGAAAAGCGCATTATAATGTTGCATAAATAACTTGGATAAGATTAATTTAAATTCCCACAAAGCCTTTGAGCGGCTTTCTGAGCGGTTAAGTTATGATGTAGTATTTCACAAAAGAATAATCCTTTTGACTTAAACTTTAACTAACAAGGTTTTGTAAAATGAGAACTTTAACAAAGGACTGCTTTAAATTTTTTTTTACTACTTAATGAAAACTTAAGCGAATGTTCTAATTTATGTTTTTATATTTTCTCTTGCTCGTGACTTTATCCGCGTGGAATTATAAAAATATATGTTAAGTTATTCTATGTTACTCGGGGATAATGTAGCTTTCTAATGGTGAAAAAAAATTTGAAATCGGCCCAGTAGTACTTGAGTTATTTCAAAACAAACGAAAATACAAAGTTACTCTCTTTATAATATTAGTATATGTATATGTAAGAAAAAATAAGTCAGGTTACATTTTATTATTTTTTATACTAAAATGTGGTCTGTTAAAATGTTTCATATCTTCTCGACAAATAGTGAGACGATTTATTTTCTTGTAAAAATGTTCTTTAATAGTTTCAAGTAACAATATCTTACATGACACAAGATATATAAACCGTTTTGTTTCATTTCTGTGTAAACGTAGTTAATAGCCGGCTGTGTAAAGGTGAGATTCCACTGCGCGTGTATACGAACGTAAATCGATCCGTACGACAAATAGTGGAAATATTCTCGTCTATGTCCTACTGTTATTGTGTATGAGATATTATTCCCCTTTCCATAGACATCGTATATATTGTAGAATAGATACGAGATTCTCTTTGAAAGTACAGCTTTTTAGTACCTATTTTATGCCACTTAGACGAATCGGTCGGTTCACCTGAAAATTTTATTTGAGAGTTATTCTCTGGTCCCGACGAGCTACATCCATAAGCGAGAAAGTCAGATTAGAGAGAAACCTCGATAAGCGAGACAAATATCGCCGTCCGTTGGACTCTTGGTTATTCGACTGTATTATAACAAGGGCCGTTGTAATGAGTTTACTATTAGGTATACCAAAAACATATAGGCACAAAAAACGGCCTATAGCCATTGAGATCGCTGTCCATGCTATATGAGGATAAAATTGTGCAGTCTCGTGCATTGCTGTCTGACGACAGTCGTCGCGGTGGAAACGCTCCTTAAGCTAAGTTAATAGCATCCCCGTAGTAAGAGAATCATTTATAAGCAGGCGTGGACGTTGTTCGCAGTATTTATCATCTCTCTCAGCTCGAAGGAAACTTCGTATTTCCGCAGCGACTACTTTGTCTAGAAATTTTGTTTTGTTCGCTAAACTTTCGCGCCGTTTTATACTTTGTCTTTTTTTGTTGATGTTGTCTTGTTTTCAAATAGGAAATATTTATGGAAGATTTGTTTGATGTTTAGAAGTGAATTAGTTATTTCAAAATTTTATTTTTTATTTCTATTGACTGTACTTATAGTAAGAAAGTCTGGAACATCGTTCATGGTAATCGATCGATTGTTGCTCATAATATGACAGTTGTATGTCAGAAAACACCAATAGAAGGAAAACCAAGACAAAAGAAGGTCACAAATGTGTACGTGGAAAAAAAATGCTACGTGTACGTATAGTTTGAAGAATGTCACAATGAGAGGCTCAGTGCGACACGATAAGCTTCAGCTGTAGCCATTTATCATTGTCTTCTCCATCGCGGTCATGTCACATATTTCACACTTGCCTACGTGTAAGAAAAGTTCTGATGATATATCTCAGAATGTACACTGAATTGTAAATATTATGGGTCAACTTTTGGTTGATTCAATTTTAATTTGCTTGGTCCGGGCGTACTCGTATATTAGCAATGAATAAGCCAGCAGCATTAAAAGAGTTGGTGAATTATATAGCTCTTTAGCAAGTCCATAAGCTTGTAGAAAAGACTTCAAGTGAGAACAGTCCAAATAGAAGGAAACTATACTAGTTTTGTCGAAGCTCTATTGTAAGTCGATGAAGGAAAACATCTTGATGCCACCTTCACATATCGGCGAAGAAATTCAAAGATATGTGTGAAGTCAACCAACCCGCACTTGGCCAGCGTGGTTGACTATGGCCTAGTCACCCCTTAGGGGGTAGGCTCCGCGCCCCTCGGCGGGGACATATAGTGAGCTGTGATGATGATGACTATTGTAAGTTGTTCCTTTTTTAAGGAGAAGTGGCCACTGCATGCTGATCTCATATTCCTTCAAATTTTATTTACAACTCTTTTTCTTTTTTTAAAATCTTTGTACATTAGTCGTCTTATTTGGTTGTATTTTACATAGACTTCTACAAGGATCCACTTCTATTTGTTTTAAATAAAAGCAAATATAGAAAACAGTACGAAAGGAAAATTGTTATACTCGGGAGAAATCTTCCAGTAGGCGATGACGCTTCCCTCGACACGTTTACAATAATTGTAATACATCGTGAACTACGTGCTCACTTTTTTAGTCTTTGTTTTTTTACAATTTAGACTTTTTTTATGTAAAATAAAAGCTTTTGTAGTGGGACTTTTTTCATCTTTTTTCATGACATTGAATTTGTCATAGTACTCTTTAATTTTTCGTTTAATGTCACTTTTATGTAAAAACCTTTGGTGTTCTTCAAACATAATAAAGTTCTTGTATTTAGTGGCTTCGTACAATGTTGTGTCTTTTTCGTTTGTGTTACTTTTTTGTAGTCAGTATGTACAAAGTAAAAATAAATTATTACATGCAGTAGCCACGTAATGCCACTTAAGTCCTACACTACCGGACACGTATAATTGTTTGCCGTAAAATTGTGTCCGGAATTTGCTGGTATCTAATGAAAAATGTCCGGACTTTGTCTCGTGTTGTACCGCTTTGCGGTGTAGGAGGGGAATTATTTTAAGTGCAGCATTTAGTATTACCGCCATGCGGTCATTCCATTGTACATTTTACTGCATACACTGTTTTATATGTTTTTAGTTTAATGTTTTTTTGCTGTTTGCTCTCAGCTTAAACAACGTCGGATAAGTTGGTTTGAGTGATTGTTTTAATGTTGCTATGGGATGGGACCCATTGCTGTTGCTGCAAAATATTTGGTTTTTTTTTACTAATAGCCAGTACTTTCATATTTGTTGTTGTTGTTGTTGTAGTTCGACCTATATTTGCTCCGTTTTCCGCAACTCTACGACTAGCGCGTATTTTGCGTTAATACACATATCTTTGAATTTCTTCGCCGACATGTGCAGGTTGCATCACGATGTTTTCCTTCACCGTAAGGGGGTCGGGGTATTAAATAATTTCAGATTTTTTGTCTTAAGAACAAAAACTTTTAATATCGTCGTGATGTTTTAAACATAAAATCAAAAACATCAGACTCAGAACTTATCGTCAAAACTTTTATTAGGAGTTCGTTTTTATTTTCTTTCTTGAACAATTTGGCAGTAACATTGACTAACATTTGGAAATAAAATAACTTCTTTTACTTGTTACAAACTTTTTAATGTTCTAAAAATGTATCAAACTTTTGTATTTCCAGGTTTTAGGATAATATAACCTTCTACGTCACGTTTTGTTAAACAGGTTAAGGACATGTGACCTTGTAATGTAAATTATTAGTAGTCTTTACTAGCTTTTCTCTAACATTAACACATTAACACTGCCCTATGTAAATACTATACATATTCTAAACACAAATAAAAACAATTAGCTTTCGCCCGGGAATCCTTCGTAGTAAACTATGTGCCCTTCCAGAGTATGTTCTACATCTGTCAAAATTTCATCAAGATCCATCCAAACTTACGCATTTTTAATATTAGATTTGTTTGTTCGTATTTCTTTATTTTTTAATTCAATTTGTTGTCAATTTGTTTACGTTCCGTCAATCGAAACACTAAACAACATTTTCTTATCGGAAAAATATGTGATTGTTTGAAATGAATGAATGGAAATCATTTAAATTGATAAACAAATCAAGGAAATGTAAATGCAATAAATATTTTTGTTCTTATTGTACTTTTATGCCGTTTTATTTAATATTCAGTAATCATTGCTGTTTCTTGCTGAGAGTTGTCGAGAGCGCACTCGGTGAGTTCTAGAAAGTGTAATAATGTAAATTGCCTCTATTGTCTGTAACTTCATGTTAAATTGTTGCAATTTTGAGTTAATGCTTGCTATACTTAGATATAAATGTTCAATTGAGTTGTGGAAATGTCATAGGGAGTTCAAAATGTGTTTATTATTTTTACCGGACTGACACGAAAACTTTTTCGTGTGTATTTAAAGCTACTTACGCTCAGTTTTAACTGCGCAGTTGAACTGTACAGTTAAAGTTGATTGTAGCCAGTTAAGCTAGATTTTGTATTTGTTACAATTCTATTTTGACGAGTTGATAATCATATTCTTCTCAAAGTGTAGAGTTACAGTCGTGTGTTTGTTTTTTTTATTAGTTCTAGTGATATTGTACTTTCTGGTTTTTTACTCTGTGTTTTCCGTCAAAAGGTAAGTGTTGAGATTACTTTATGATTTACTGGGATATTGCGAAAGTGCTACGCTACTTTTTCTCATACAGTAGCAAGTTCGCCAGACTGTTTGTCATAAGTTTGGAAAGTTGTAGTAAAACTTTTCCCATAGGTTATGTTACCGCAATTCAAGCGTTGAGTTTTTTAATCTCATATTTTTATTTACTGTCGCAGTGTGTACGAGGAAAGACTGAAGAATATTATATAATATTAAGACTTTGTAAAAAAGTTTAAATCACAATTGTTTTGCTTTCAATCAGGCTTATAAAAAAGGATTTTGAACGAATTAAGTTGTCATAATCAGAGGAATTAGCTAATCACATACTTTTAAAAGAGCTTAATATGATTTGGAAACTAAGAGTTGTAATAGAAAATAATTTTAATAAAATAAATATCTATTTTTTTATCGTCATCAGAATGGACATGTTAGTGTAATTGTCACGCGAGCGATTCCGAAAATTGTTTAATTACGAAAGTGGACATACAAATATTCGATAAATTTATTCTATTATCTGATATTATACCGAAAAATGTATAAAATTGTTTAAACGTAAGTGCCGAGTGACATGCGGAGCGTAAGGGCGCGTTTTCTCTGCGATATATGACATATTTGTTGAAAAATTTAATACATTTTTTAATATTTGCTCTAGTTAACTGTAATTTAAGCCACCGGGCCGTTTACAGAGCGCTGAGACGACGTAAATCCCTGTATCGTGGCTTGTATTGTTCCCTGATATTTCAATTCTCCCCTGCCTCCCCTGCACCCTGCTTCGCTCCGATGCCCCCTTTGTCTTCTAATGAGACCCACGAAATGGAATAGACTCAGCTTTATATATTACTTCGTGTCTTTTGTCAAAAAATATGCTCGTTTTAAGATGCGATGTCAAAGTTTCGAAAGGACTGAAAAGTTAAAATGTATTTCGTCTTCGCTTCGTTTTTTGGTTTCAAACGTGACAAAGGGAGAATTTCTTTGTGTCTAGCCAGACATTGTCAAGTTGATTTCCGTGGACAATAAGTCATTTCACACTCTGTGTTGCGTCTTTATTTGATTGAACATTAGTAAAAGGTAAAAATGATATTGAAAGTTTGATTTATCAACTTGGAAGTTGTGCCGCTGATTATTTTACTTTGTGGCTGTGCTCGAGTGTTGTTGAGAGTCAATTTAGATTCACTCGACGTTCACTTTCAACTCGTTCACGAATAATTCCGCTATTGTTCTTGTTATTTGCATTTATCGCGCAAATTACCGCACTTCAAGTTTATTTCACCGTTTAAGTGATCATTAAAAGTAGTTTTCACTATTCTATTTTTATTTTTTATTATAGTTTCACACGTAGGTTTCACTTATTCATCGTTTCCAGTAGTTTCTAACACTAAGAATTCATTAGACCGATGTCATGCATAAAACGGCCTTACGCCGAAGCAAAATGTCCCTTTTTTGCGCGAACTCGGTCTAATTATGCCGTAGGGTTAGGCTAATAGCATTAAAGTGATGTTAACTCATTTGTCTATTATTATTCAAAGGCGTCTAAACAAATAAATAGTTACATATAGATATATCTACAAGTCTGGTAACTTTGCAATTCCTCTAGTGTTGCGAACGTCCATGGGCGTTGTTGCCCGCCTGGATGTTCTTATCGATCGTTTAGCCCTTCTCTTATATAGAAACAGATTAAAATATAAGATAATTTATTTTATTATGCTATAAACAATGTGGCAGGGAACCTAGTGTTCTCTTAAAAATATTCAAGCTATGAATAGCTTAGCGCTGGAGCTAAGTAATTCCAGTATGGTGTAAAGTAGGGTTGTGTAAAACACAAATTTATGCGTAGATTATTTCCGCTGCATTGTGCTGATGGCAGACACTCCGAGGGGATTGGATGCAGCTGTTGCCATCTCTTGCAACCCTGCTATGGCATCTCGCCATTCATCAACTCTACCACGAGTCATGTTATACATGTTCTTGCCAAGAAAATAAGCTACAAGTGAATTTTCTTTAGTCTTTCGTGACGAGAAATTGAATAACTTCTGCTTGAAATATTTATAGGTTACATTATTAACAAAATAGAGGATCAAATCTATACTAATATTATAAAGAGAAAAACTTTGTATTTTTGTTTTTTTTTTTGTCTTTTTATATGTATTGAAAGAACTACTCTGCCGATTTCAAAAATTCTTTCACCTTTAGAAAGCTACGTTATACCCGAGTAACACAGGCTATATTATTTAATTCCACGCGGGCGAAGTCGCGCACAACAGCTAGTGATAAATAAAATTTCAGTCCGTAACCGATTCCATTTCTGTAACATCCATTTTAGGATCTAAATCTATATTACCGTTCCTTGAGTTTATTTATGTTCTGTACTTAATTTGATTTGTTTAATAGATTAAGTTAATTGATTTATCAATGCCTTAAACAGCTGCTCGGCGACGGCGCTAATTGTTTAAGTTTCAAATTAATTTGTATTAGCAGGAAGCATTATTCACTACTCGAGATAAGCTGATTGATTATTGCTCGTCTAACGTTGATTTGTTTGAAACAGACTTAGATGTCTTAATCGGGATTTGACAATTCAAGTTTATTTTGGTTACCCAATATCGTAGAAAGAGAAAGATATAGAACTGCTAGCATATGCATATACGGTTGAGGGACAAAAAATCCCTTTGATTCCGTCATATTTGTGTGTGCATCACTTTACGGCATTAACCAATAATGTCATGTCTTAAGCCTTTGCCTGGGACGTAAGAAAAAATAGTTCACCGAAAATACGCTTAGAGCGCCACAATACTATGTGATACGTCACATTTGTTTGGGTCTTATTTCTGGACCCAAACAAACAAAATCGTAAACGGAGAAAGGGACCAAAGATCTATATCACTGTTTTTGTCGCGTTACGTATTACGTATTTCGTATAAATGTGTCTCAGTCGCTGTCAATATGACATATGTCATGTCTCATCAGCTTCTAATTCTTCTAATCTTTTAATTTTAATTAGGCGTTTTTTTTATTAAATACAGCGGCCCGTGTATTGAGAGTTTTCAATCCCCAATTGCTGACCGATTTAAACGCCAATAGAGTCTATAAGCAATCAGTGTAAAGACCTAACTTAAACAACATTTTAATTGACTCGTCTATCGATCGGTCTTCATTTCCAATTAAAGTCTGTTTTGTTCTCGCTCGTTGCGCTCGATTGCGTAGTTTTTTTATCCGTAAAAAATAGTACATTTTTCTATGAAAGCTTCTTAATTAAAATTCCCTGTTCCGGGAAGCGGGTAGTCGAAGGAAACTATTTCCCAGGTCGGCGTCGTATTTTCACTTGATAACATCTAGACATGATTATTTATGTGAACATTAGGGGAACCCCATCGATATGCCTTTATGCGCTGCTGGTATAATGCTGTAGAAAAGTGCTATTAGATTTAATATTTCGTTTTTAATCTTTAACCAATTAAGGATTTTGATAGCTATTCGAGAGTTTAATAGGGTATAATATATATGTACGTGTAACAAATATACTATTAGTTAACGAAATGTAATAAAAAATGTGAAATTAAAAATTTTCGGATCAGCAAAAATGACTTGAAATAACCGGGAACGATTGTTAGGAGTAGTTATTTTGTAGTCATCTAGTTCCTGGCTATTTCTTGTAGCACTTGTTCACACATCTGTACTCAACCCTATGAGCTAGATAAGTTTTTCAGTTCATTCGTTAAGTGGGCCGTGAAAGGGCAATTTATGGCATCTTAACGTCGTAGCTGATAGTTCCTTAACCATTTGAAAGGAAAACCGAAAACAAAACAAGTAATTACCAAACATAACTGTCCAGTTTATGTCACCCTAGTCTTCAGGATGAATATTGTAATACAGAA
>QDHC01004758.1:60430-91789 GCA_013186455.1 Papilio dardanus tibullus | reverse complement strand
AAAAAAAAAAAAAAAAAACCTAACCCTTCTAATAATTCTTAAAAACTATGGAGATTTTAGTCGTAGTTGAAGTTCGATCCATGATGGGCTCCATATTCCGCAACTCCACGATTTGCGCGTATTTTGCGTGACCTCACACATATCTTTGAATTTCTTTGCCGATATGTGCAGACATCACGATGTTTTCCATCACCGTACGAGGGTCGGGTAAATATGTACATATATAAATCGAAAAACACATTAGTTAATGGCGGAATGCGAACTCGGGATTTAAGAAATTTAGTTATCAATTAACTGAACATAAATCTTATTAGCTTTAATTCTGTGATGTGATAATGATAAACTCAACACAATAAGCATAGCTTATGGTCAAATTCCACTATTTAATGTTCCACTAGTTTGCAACGCAACTCTGCAACACAACTAATAACAATAACAGAGGTACGTGCAGCTAAAGCCCCACTCAGACTGGATTAGTCCCAGAATTGTCTTCCCGAGTTCCTATCATATTGAATTTGTACATTTTCCTTTTATTTCTACTTCTTTGTACTATACCTGAGATGAGATCCTCTTATCAACTCATTTTGTGCTGATATAAACTTCTAAACATTTTATCTAGCTAAGGAACTAGGATACTTCTTGAGTGTAGTCTACTAGTTACACTTGTATGAACTTTCATGGCGTATTATTTTACCATATTTAAAAAAAAACTTTTACCATATTAAAAAAAAAGGATTAATTTAAACCCATAGATTAAAAGAAGTAGATCGGACATGACATATGTCAAACTGACAGCGACTGTGACACATTTATACGAAATATACGTAACGTGACAAAGACAGTGACATAGATCTGTGGTCCCTTTCTCCGTATGCGATTTTGTTTGTTAGGGTCCAGAACCAAGACCTAAACAAATGTGACGTATCATATAGTATTGTAGCGCTCCAAGCGTATTTTCAGTGAACTAATTTTTCATACGTCAAAGGCTTGAGACATGATGTTATTGGTTTGAAACCGTAAAGTGATGCACACACAACATACGTATGACGTCTAAGGCATGTTTTGTCCCTCAACCGTATACACTATCACCACTTCTATACCTTTCTCTTTCTACGTTTAAACCATTATAAAATGAATAAGACAGTTTTAATCTCAGATTATTAATTTAGTTGACTATTATTTTTCATAGAACCATAATGTCATTAAAATTTAAATATTTACCTGCACATTGCCGCATTACGAGGTTGTATTTCCTCCGAATAAAGTGTATTACATTTTAAATTAATTCTTATTTACTCATTTGCGAGTAAATAAGAATTAATTTAAAATGTACACAATGCATACGCGCTGGCGCGGTTGAAATACGTTTAATTTACGAAACAATTCCACCTTTCCACTGCAATGCTTTCATTGGGCTTAGCTGAACTCTTTATGAACAATTTCTTTTTTATTTTGTCATCACGGGGCATTACAATATTATTTTTAAAGGCATATGAGCCAGTTATAAAGCTCAGATACCTGTGCTCGTTAACATCCTAGTAGTTAAGTAAAAGTGTTTAAGTACTTATTTTTTCGATACTTGCACTAATGAAAAATAACATATCACTCTTGTTACCAATTAAGGGAATTGCATGCTGCATCAAGTAGTTGGTATAGAGAAATTAACCGGTCGGTTTACAGTCGAAAGGTTTTTTTATACAAAAATTACAGACCGACGTCGCTACTACAAAACACCAAAGGTACTAAACATATACCTTATATCTGTAACAGTATCATACGAATATTTTGATAAATATATATTTTTTCAGGCTATATATCCTTGTCCATGATTCAACGTATCTCTTCAGGGATTCAATGTAAGAGTAATAGTCCAGTGGGATAACACTTTAAAGTAACACAAGTGAGAAATACAAAATCTAGCCTTTTCGTTGATTTAACGGTACAACTGGGGAAGGATTTACGATTTAGAATGATAGTTTCCGTTTAGTGGAAACTAAACGTATTTTATATCTTTCAATTCGTACTTTTGGACAAAGATACAAAGCTCTGGAACACAAAGTTTCTCTCTTAATAATATTAGTATAGATAGTAAAACCTATCTATACTTAATATTATAAAGAGAGAAACTTTGTATTTTTGTATGTATTGAAATAACTCAAAAACTACTGGGCTGATTTGAAAAATTTTTTCGCCGTTAGAAAGCTAATTTATCCCCGAGTAACATCGGCTATATTATTTATTTCCACGCGG
The DNA here is from genome assembly GCA_013186455.1 of Papilio dardanus tibullus. Taxonomy (NCBI): domain Eukaryota; kingdom Metazoa; phylum Arthropoda; class Insecta; order Lepidoptera; family Papilionidae; genus Papilio; species Papilio dardanus. Next base: position 89,539 of record QDHC01004758.1, on the reverse strand, counting down.
AAGAAGTCGCGCACAATAGCCAGTATGTTAAAATTTCGCATGTTTTTAAACATGTTATACTTGGGTTCCCTAATACTAGTACAGCTAGCATGGCTATGTTAAATTGATCTTTAAAATGGTCAATTATTTATTTTGTACACAAAGAAAAACATAAATAAAGTTAACAAAAAAAACAAATTTAAGCTTAACTAAAAAAAACTATTCTAGCAGTTATGTAACTAGAATGTTAGTATCATTTTGTATGAAAATTGATACGAAATTATAAAAAAAACGTTTTCATTGTTGTCGTCCACACGTTTTAATTTTTTATTTACAACACAGAGAGCTTATACAAAAATGTTCTGACGATAATATCTAATTGAGGAAGTCATCTGAAAGATAACTTTTATATGAATATGTCACGATACAAAACATTATTAAATGTTCATTGCTTCATTTGTTTCTTTGTAATTAATTGTAATAATAGCAAAGACGTCAATGCACATCGAATGAGTAACAGTGCCGGTTGGATTACGCAACGTGCTGTTAAAATGAGAAATCGTTCGAACCGCTCACCGTCTGACCTCAATCCATTTCCTGCCCTTTTATTTACTGATACTAATTTTATACGAGTTTTCATTTAACTGAAATGTTTTGTTTGATTCCAAGAACTATTACTACTGTAGGATATTTTTAACACGCAAAATGAAGTGGGTTTAAAAAGCGATTAGGATTTATTGAATTAATTTTATGACTCGTAGTTGTTCGCGATTTCGTTAAATAATATAACATATGTTACTCAGGGATAATATAGCTTTTTAGTGGTGAAAGAATTTTTAAAATCGGCCCAGTAGTTCTTGAGTTATTTCAATATATACAAAAATACAAAGTTTCTCTCTTTATAATATTAGTATAGATAAAGATGTCTTGCAATATATTTTCTCACATACTGTGTAAATTATAAGTTTAATTACAAATTAGTACAGATTGATCAATTAAAATAACTAAATGAAGATGAAACTCGTATAAATTCGTTCATATTGATTGGAGCACAGGTCGGCACTTAAAAATTAAATTTTTAATATCATCCGCGTACCCAATCAGCGATATGAATAAAACGAGTTCATTAATAAATCACATTATGTTTTTGTACGTCGATTAATTAAATTGTAAATGAATTTCGACGTAAGACAAACGTAATTAAAGTGGTGGAAGCATCGCCGATCGCATCGCCCGCCGTCAAACTACGGCGACGTAAACTTTAACGTGAACGTTTATCGCCAGCTTTATTTTGGAGCCATGAAAACAGCAAATACAAGCAAAAAAAATATAGAATTCTTAGATGTTCGGCGCTATTTCCAAACCGCTACGACTTAGGGTCCTTCAAGAAGCGAGCCTATTTATTCCTTAACGCCCGGTAATGCATTTGCGGTTCCTCGAGTGTTGCAAATGTGCATGGGCGTCGAAGATCAAGAAGGTGATCCAGCCGCTCGTTTGCCCCCTGCTCTTATAAAATAACCATCATTACTTGGCTGTCGTAAAGGCGATATTTCGATCGATAGTGACCAGATAAACGATTATCTTTTACTAATAATCAAGGTTCTTTTGGATGTAAAAGATAAAAAAAGATGTAATGCACTTATTTGTTTAAGAATTGTTCACAAAAGGTTAGCTATAGCTTATATTTAGTTAAATTACATAGAGAAAATAAATGACATACTGATAATTAATAAAAATAATATTAGTTGTTTTTGTTTAACATTTATTAACGGAAGTAGATTTTTATTAAAAGTACGTGAAATTCGCGTTTGTAAGGGCCGAACACGGCGAACCCTCATCAATCAATGGCACTGCGAGCAGACATTGTAAACTGCGCTTAATTTCAGCCTGGCTAATTAACTTTTACTATGTGCGAAATTAGGAATACACGGGGACAATATTAATTGAACTGTTTTTACCTGTTTTTCTATACAGGGAAACCTGGATAAGCAAGACCTAGATAATGAGAAACCTCTATAAGCGAGAGCCATTCTCTGATGGAGAGCAAACTGTTTACTTCGATAGCTTGATATGTATGTTTATTTGATTAAAAATTAGAAAAGAAGATTAAAATGAAACTGCATCAACGACAATTAAAAGTGTAATGAAAATTTTACATAAAAAACAAAAGACAAACGTAAAAGAATTAAAATTAAAATGTATTAAAGTTCCACCGAAGAGGTTTTTTTCTTGCCGGCCAGTGTTCCGGCCGCAACACAAACTCCATAAGCGAGAAACTCAGATTAGAGAAAAACCTCTATATGTGAGACGAATATCGCGGTCCTTTGAACTCTTGCTTCTTCACGTTCGACTGTATTCTATGACCTACTAAAATCAGCTTAATTAATTAAATTATGAAAAATATATATCTAACAAATAAACTGAATGGTCTGTACATACGAGACCACAATTTTTTAACAATTTTTTTTTATTAATTGTTTAACATATAATATCAATATTGAATAAAAATTAGTCATCTTTCTTTAGATCTTTAATAAATAAAGTAACGTTATTAAAATTTCTATTGTACAAACTGAATCTAGAACTACACTAATTTTGATTATTGTCATCCCTTACATTCCCTTTGACAAAACAGGGACGACATGTATAGACACAAGTGTCACGACAGTGGAAACTCACAGATAAACTTTCATGGACTAAAGTCTATACAACGTATCAACACACAAACAAGTTATGTACGCAACAACTATTCGCAAATGGTCAAAGGCAAGCTGTTTGTTCACTCGTGTGTTAATGTGATACTTGATTACACCTTAACCAGTGAACATTGTATAATATTATGATATATGATGCATTATAATACTGGGGGGCTACCTAAAGTATATGCGCTACAAAGCGATTCGATAGCGATCATCAAAAATCTATGTAACTGACAATCGCGTTCGATATCTCACACGTGACAAGCACATGACTTATCGAATGTCATTGACACTTTCATACTTTTTTGTCGATTCCATATCGATATCGCCAATCGAAAAATACTTTGGATCAACTTGGGTACTTCTAAGGCCCTTGGTACGACTGCGTAAGTCGTTTAGAGTAAAATCGCGAAAGGACTAAGGAGACGAAAGTCTAGAGAAACAAAAAATTGCACGTCGGTGCCAAGATTTAGTGATTGATAAACATACTGAAGGTTTTTTCCCCGTCATATATTTTAGGTAAATCTTGGCCTTACTTGGGAATTGACACTTCCTTTGAAATCCGCTAAAATACTGTCAATATAGTTAAGTAGTCAGTCTCAAAAAACTATGCACAATGCGAAAGAAAAGTTTGTTTACAATCACAAGCCATCCGTATCCAGTAGACAATACCCACATCAAAAGGGAGACTTTAATTACAAAAATTGCCCGAGGCCCGGTAATATTCCAGTGGCTTTGTGCCCACTTGTGCGCGCGACTGTCCGTTTGTAACTGTCTGGCTTGATACAATACAATGTGATATTTTAAGAGCAAAATTCGTTTAAAAATTTGTTAACAGACGTAATTTAATGGGGTTCCATTGAATGTAGCAAATGATTTTAAGATAAAAGTATGCTTGCCTCGGCTTCTTTAGACCGACCTCGTGATAGAAACGTAGATTTTGCTTCGACTTAAGTCCGTTTTATTGCGAACTCGGTCTAATGAAGCCGAGGCATAATAGACATTTGTTAAAAATATGTTAAAGACACAATTGTGTTTTGGCAATTATTGATTTTTTAATTGAAAAGTAATAATTTAACTTATCAGTTTTAACTAATACGAATTTGTTTAGTAAAATTATTTGTTCTTTTTACGAGTACAATGATTAAATTGGCACCATGTTGTCAAAGTTAAATTGGACTTCGACACTTTACCTTGTTAATTGTTTTAAAAAGTTATCTGTAGCAACTGCAGCGACCGAGTGGAAGTTACCTCGTCTAAACATTCGGGTATTCCCGCTCTGTAAAGTTCAATTAGGATAGCAAACAAGTTGGAGTTCATACTGTATAACTAAAGTGTCTCTACCAATTCAATTAATGTTTTTCAATTTGAAATGTAATAGAGCAGAGCTGCGCCTAATTCATTATTGATCGACCAAGCTTCAACCAAGTACACTTCTTCAAACTTATTACGCACTATTTTCTTTCTGCTCTTGAAAACAACAGTCAGTATCAGTCGTAATTGTATTGTTATTCTTTTGATACACACTAGCATCTGATTAGCTAGATGCGTGTGTTGAAAAGTTTGAAGATATTTAATTTATATAATTTATTTTTAAAGGAGGTGATTGAGCCATCATTACATTCTCTGTGAGTCTGTTCCATGCGGTGACCACTCTGTTAGGCATGAAATGTCTTATTGAGTTCCTTTTGGTTGAGCTTTCCCAATGTTTTAAGGGACGACAACCCTTCATTATCATTTGGTTTGTGTATATCTTTAAGGTTGGGCATACCATAATAGTCAGTGAAAAAGTTTGTTTTTTGAAATTATTTTGTTGTTTGAAGATTGGATTATAATTATAACTATGTTTTAGACTTTACTCTAAAAACGGTAATGCGAAATGAACATTGTGGAGTCTAGAAAGTCGGGTTTATTACTTATGTCCTTTTAAGGTGGTCGATTTTTACTTTATATTAAATTGAGAACCTTATCAATCTACGGCCACGCCACGAACAATAACCAGTATAAAAGCGCACTTTAATTACAAAAACTGCCGGGGGCTCGGTAACATTCATTCCACAGCCTTTGTGTTCGTACCTACTAGCTCTGTTCCCGTATGTCTGGCTACAAGCTATTCCACATTTTTCTCACCAACGTACCAAAAAGAGTCAGAAATATTCATGATGCTACCAATTTGATACACTTTATTTGTACCAACTTAGTCTTCATACCAAAGCTATCAGTCCCACTTTTAATAACAATTATTTATCAATCATAATGATTTATGTTACAACTATTTTTTACCGATTAAATTAAGGCCGAATTTCTAAACGCCACTCAAGAGAGACCGTCAGACTTAACAAGTAAGTCCACGTTTAAACTCCAAATTCTACGGCGATTTCGTTAAATTTTGACACAACTTAGATTTTAAGCGACGTTTAAATTAGAGCGGCCTTAATACATTAGTGGCGGTTAGGCACTAATAATTTAATTTGAATGAACTTATTTAACATCATAGATCTTTTTCTATGAAGGAATCAAGAACAATACTATTCCTATAAATCTTCGCTACTAATCGGGGAAAAGGGCGTCAAAAACATGAATATCCTTGTGTTATTACTGTTTTGAAAAACGTGCAATTTATCACGTATATGTGACTCTGACTAAGTATGCTCATGTTCCCGGCTCGTTAGTGTCGGTGCGGTTATTAGCAGCCATCGTGCTCTCGCCACTTCCAGAAGTTGAGTTGGTTTTGCACTAGTTGGCACTTCTAGTTGAGTCCGTGTGTACCAACGATCAAACTCTATGTGTAAAGTGTAAACTAATTCAACTTGTTTGCATTCATTACAGTTTATTTGGACGTGTGATGAGGGACTTTATACATGATACATATTCTGAATAAGTGTGAATAGCTTTGAGAAAGGGATAATTGATCTGTTGCGTCAACTGCAGTGCTTCCTATAGCTGGGGAGTATCGTGATCATTGAGTACTTAGTCATTGAATACTATAAAATTAATACTATATATTAAAATGTTCTTTTCTATGCATTTATAGTATTTAGATTTAACTTCATCTGTTCTACTGATCTCTTAAGAATGGATAGGTTGTTACTTGGAAATTATCTAACAGTGGTAACAGTGGTACAGCCCGCTTAAACATCTTCGCACGAATTGGCTGGCTCGCTCGGTGAAATACCACGACCACACAGAAGACAGGCGTGAAATAGAAGCAATTCCGTGTTTCGTCTGCAGATCGTGGTGCCGGAGGTCTAATTTTAGTCCACTTTCCCTTCCTGTCCTTTTCTTATAAGGAAACAAAGGGACGGGGAAGTGGATATGGCGGGGACGTATAGGAAGAGGAATTATCCACATGATGTGCGTCTCCTCCTCCGTAGAATAAGGGTGGCAACGCATCTGCAAATGCAGATGTTTAAGGACAGCAGTCCCTTCGCTATTTCAGCGAATCCAAGTAGCTGCTTGCTCGTTTGACACTTTGTATTATAAAAAAAAATCCTTTTTTCTTCTTTCTGGCAGTTATTTGCGCTACAAACAGCAATCATCTGCATTAAAATTACAAAAACCAAAACGACAGAGAACCACGATTTTTAGTCTATCCATTTATTGAGATCAGTGATCTGTTCTGTTTGATTTATACTCTTGTTTTTGCTTCAATATATTATTGCAAAGCTGAGCTGCAGCCCGTCTCCGTCGCTTTCAAATTGCCAACGTCAGGAGCAGACAGCGCGGCGAGTCGTCAATCTTGATCACTCTGAACTTGCTCCCCTTTTCTTACGCCCTGATTGTCTTCGTCTATTATGTCCCTCTGATGCCTGCCTTTATCGTTTATTGAGTTAAATTATTATTTTGATCATATTTTGCAATTTCAGTTTTCTTTTGTTTTTTATTTAATCATTTAGTTTTGATTAATCATAAGCAAGCAATTGTTTAAAAAAAATTACACTATTATATAAAACAATAACGAATTTTATGTTTGTCCCTATATATGCTTGAATCTTTAAAACTACGCAACGGATTTTGATGCGGCTTTTTTAATAGATATAGTGATTCATAAGGAAGGTTTATATGTATAACTAGAATCCCGCCCCGGCTTCGCATGGGTGCAATTATTATTATTATGTTATATACAACGTTCACAGTTTTTCTGTAGTGTATTTAGTATCAGCATTGCACCCGTGCGTAACCGGGGCGGGTCGCTAGTTTTAAATAAACTTTTAAAATATTGATATACATTTAGTAATGCTACGTGCCCTTTGGAAGTAACGAAAAAATATTTAATAAGATCTGTAGTTTATTTTATTTGATTAAAAGGCTGTATCTCGCGTAGAAACATTAATGGTAATAAATGACATTTCTAAAGAATTTGTGTACTTTTATAGCGTACCCTAAGCTATTAAACATGCATTATTAACTTTTATCTTATCTTTGTATTTGAAGGAAGATCCGGCGTAAGTTGAGCTCACGAGGATTTATCTCGTAACATATTTAAAGATAATGGCATCTTCAGTGATAAACATACGTACATATTCGAAAATTATAAGTTTAAAAATATCTATAATTTTATTTTAATTGTATAATCTAAGTTGTGTTATGTTTAAATTTGTTTGCTAATTTCTGTGTGTGTTTAAAAATTTAATATGATTCTTAGTTTTATTTTAGTTTTAAATGCACAAAGACAGATACACTCTTCAAGTTTATTGAACATAACTAAAAAACTACTTTATATTTTTTTTCTAAATACAAATGGGACCTTATGGCAGCTATTTTGAATCAAACAAAAAAGAATCACGTAAATCGGATCAGAACTCGCTGCATAATTCTTGTACATACATAAAAAAAACTCATTGACCTGATAACCTCATTCTGTTGGAAGTCGGTTAAAATGTTAAATAATTGTGCAAATTCGAGGCTTGGCATCTAGAAATTCTGTGACTGTGCAAAAACAGAATATCTCATTATTTTTCCTTTCCCAAAAAGACAAGGTTGATAATATCTTTTTGCATCGTTGTATTCAGTGAAAACCCACGTTAACAACTTTAAAATACGATACTGTAAAATACAAAGCAGACAATGAAAAGGCTATTTCCTATATGCCAAGCGACTGGGCTCGCACAAATGCCAGTCAATACGAAAGCCAACAAAGCCTTGGAGCGGACGTAGCGACGCGCGTCGACAGTTTTGTAATGAAGAACTTTGGTTTTGTATGTCCTTTCACACATGTTATAAGCACTGATACAATATGAATGAAAATAGTTGATATAATGCTATCTAAACTTTGTTGTGGCTCGCAATGCGGTCATGGGGCAAAGCTAATGTTTGAATCTCAAATAAGACCTTTTAAATCAATATCGTGCTTCAGAATATGGTGTAAAAAACTGATGTTACTGAATCTTTGTATTCAAATGCCTCTTTATTTTAATTTTAGGTTTTATTGTAAGTTTTTTTTATACATTATGAAGTGGCAAACGAGCAAGCGGTCACCTGGATTCGCTGAAAAAGCGATGTGGCCACTGCCCATAGATATCTGCAATTCCAGATGCGTTCCCTAGCCTAATCTACGAAGGAGCAGACGCACGGCGAGAGGATAATACCTATTCTTATGCATCCTCTCCCCCACCAATTCACTTCCCCTTCCCATCATTTCCTTATAAGAAAAGGATGGGAAGGGAAAGTGGATTAAAATGAGGCCTCCGGCACCACGCTCATCAGGCGAAATTGCTTTCATTTGACGCCTGTCTTCTTTGTGTGTGTGGTATGTCAGCGGGCGAGCCGGCCAATTCTTGCGAAGATGTTGAAGCGGTTTCTAACACTGTTTTTATTTTTTTTTTAGGTTTTATTGTTAGTAGCATTGTATGATTCAGGTCGAGATTACAAGAGTAGGAAGTAGGTCGTATGCCAAGGCAGTTAAAGCCACGGTTCAATAGGCAGAGTGCCAGAACGCCTCACAGCTTTGCGACGTCTTCACAATAAATGGGCTTCTAAGAATACGTATAGTATTGCTCTATTCCTTTCATATACGAGTAGATAAACGGAATTATTATTTACATTTAAACCATAGGAATAGAAACCGGTAAATAATAGATTATTATTTAAAACGGCTAAAACTCACATGTAAAATTCGGTGACGGTATCGACTAGTTTCGGACTCTTTGGAAGTCCATCACCGAATTTTACATGTGAGTTTTTAGCCGTTTTAAATAATAATCTAATATTTGGCGTTTTAAATAAATAAAGTATAACAATGTATCACGAAAGTTTAATACTTTAGATTCTTTTAAATTGGCAAATATCTTCAAATTATTGTGAATGGAAACAGAAAGTAACTTTTAATTTCGAAATATTTTTTTTGAGACAATACATTTGAACAACATTTAGACAGACGTGCAGGAAAAACAAATTGTTTTTTTTTTCTGTACTTATGTGTTTTTCCGAGCGCGGTCGTTAGTGCGCGGTTAGTCGCTTTGTGTCCTAATGATACATGTGCTAGCTTTATTTAACGTTTATTCAATGAACACCGAGTTTTAGACTGTTTATGAAACGAAATTATTCAGTAAGAGTCTTGTAAGAAGGGAGCGTATTTATTTCTTAAATACTGGCAACAGTGAGGCTACCCAAAGTACTTTTCGATTGGCGATATCGCTGATGGAATCGACAAGAATGTATGAAACTGACATTAACATTCGATAAGTCATGTGCTTGTCACGTGTGAGATATCGAACGTCGTTGTCGGATTCATACATTTTTGACGTTTGCTATAGATACGCTTCGTAGCGAATGTTCTTTGGTTAACCCCCCAGATCTACAGTTCCTCTAGTGACGTGATTCATCTGGGTGTTCCCGCCAATTGCTTATCTCATCCTTTTATTAAAAATAAATCGGAAACTACACATACGTCTAACAAAATATAAAGTTTTCAACTATTTCTTGATACAGTTTGAATAGCTTTATCAAACTATAGATCAAGTAACATATAGTCGTAAAGCAAAGTTTATTTACCGAATAGATTTGCAGCCAAGCTATTTGGCGAGAAGCCCGACAACTACTGATGTCTTGGTACCTCTACCTGTATCACAATATTCTCTGACAAATCTCACAATAGACATGTATATTGTAACTAATCGACTTTATGACTAAATCACCTTTTTTATTGCTTCTAAGTATACTGGAGGGCTACCCACATATTTTTCGATTGGCGAAAAATATGTATGAAACTGACAATGGCATTCGATAAGTCATGTAATTGTCACGTGTGTAATATCGAACATTATTGTCAGTTTCATAGATTTTGACGTTCGTTATAGAACCACTAGCGAGTATATTTTTAGAACGATCTTAAATTCTTTCAGTGTGTGTGACAGAAAAAATAGTTTATTTCAGCGAGTTCAAAAGGTTTCGTCTATTTACGTTACACGTCCGTAGCGACGCGTCATTAGGGAGGCGGCTACGTTTGTCAATTTGCTTAAGCCTCACCTGAAGCTCGTAGCACACTGCTACGAAAGTGTACCGGAAACTATACTCACGTAGCAAACCAGGAGACGAATATGGTGCATAGAGTTTTATCATTTCTAAATTCAATTTCACGTAATTATCTCGTTTAATGTTTTGCCATAACGTGCTTAATTTATTTTAATTTCTTACCAATCTTCGCCATGCTTTGGTTGAGCTTTGCTACTGTGTACTAAAATAAATGCAACTGACCCTATTCTCGTTAGGATCAATTACCTAGTTGAATTTGATGCGATTTAACGCGACGTTGTGTCTGTTGGCATTTAATTGTTTTCACTTCTCATTATTTTTAAACAACCATATAGAATAATTAATAAAGAAAAAAGTTAGCCTTCTTTCTTCCTGTTTAATTAAAGTGATACTCTATATTCAGCTGCTAAAAGCATAAATATACTGAAGTACGGCAAAAATAAAATGCCTAAACCCCTGTAAACAAAGATTACGACTGTAGATAAAAAAAATCTACAATGACATAGACGCGCCCTGAAAAAGGGTTGACCCCAATTTAAGGGCCTGCCCAGATAGCGTCTGATAACATTAATCAAGGCACATAACTCTTGAGGCCCGAGCAGTGGACAATTTTCTGGTCAGAGCCCTTTTAATTTGCCGCCCCTTGAAGTCATTTTTCACTTCAACTGAGATATGATAAACATTTGATTATCCTTATGGAGCCTGACCTCTTTTAGACGGAAAAAGGATGATATTTTATTTTATACCAACATGTATTTTGGTACGGTTATTGCAAGTACATCTAAAATTAAAAAAATATTGTTGGAAAAGTGTTAACATTTGGCCCAAAAATCTACAATAATATTAAAAAATATTCTAAAATATTATAACTACTAATTAACTTTGGTTTTAAATAAAAAAGACACTTCGCACAGATTTATTGATAGATTGATAGATACTATGAACTTTTTAGCACGGTCCTGGCACATCTACTTAGTAAATTCTATGGATTAATATAACTGAATTTATTTGTCGCTGTAAGTAAGTACAATTTGAAACGTGGCATTATTCATCTCTGAAAATAGTAATATATGACAACAAAGCAACGTAATATAATTATTATGAATAGCGAGTGGAGATCAAAGTGAACTCCAGTCTAATGAAGCTATAATTTATATGTGCGGCTTCGTTCCGTATGTTGTGCCAAAAGTGATGCAAATCATAGACGCTTTATATGTATTATTTAATAAGGTAACACTGAAGAGTAACAGTAGGTTTACCAGGTCTAATACTTGTACAAAAACACATTCCCAAAAAATGTACAAAGTACTGCGATAAACGAAGATTAATAAGTCGTCGATTATACGATACTGGAAGACACTCAGAACTAAATAACATAGACCAGGGGTCAAAGGAACAAGGAAGCCAGGGGAACAAGGATGTTATGTACTTTGGAATAAATTTTATGAATGTACCAGTACCAAACGTAGAAAGTACAAAAGTAATAACGCTGATTCTCTGAATAAAGCGGTTCATCTTCCTTTTAATTATCTTTAAAATTAAAACAGTTATGTTAGGTGTATACTTTTCACCAAATATGTCATGTAATTTAAGTTCATATACTGTGTTACTTTTTTAAAGTATCAGCACATTTCATCAAAGCATAATCGCTTTTGTATAGACTTTTAGCAAACAGAATTTCAGTGGAGTTACTAAGTCTTTTGTACAACAAACTCACGAAATATTGAAGCTTAATTTTATAATACGTACTAATATAATATTTTCCAGCTTAGTTTTTAACGTTATAATGTTATTAGAAACTATTTTTACTAAGAATAAATGTTGAATGTTTGAAAATGAATATTCTTCTGAGGTATTTTTGGCACACAAAAAAGTTATATTCCCTTTCACGGTATAACAATGCCGTTGACATTTACGTGGATTTCGCGACCTTTCTGCTAATTGGTGCTCAGAAATAGGTCGCCTGCACACTAGAGTCTTGCGCCTTTGAAGGGACAAAACCTCTCTATGTGCTTATTGTTGAAGAACTCTAAATACTCTAAAAAGCTACTTTTTAGCAATTCTTAATACTAAACTTTTGCTTTAAAATTAAAAATAACAAATTTAGAGTTTCTTAACTATCAACTCGTTTGATAGAGGTCTCACGTGACCAAAAAGCTGGCCTGTATTTAGGGCAACGCATCAGCGTTGCAATCCAACGTGGTAATGCGGCCAGCGTTTTGGGAACGTTCCCAGTTGACAACGATCTGGGACCCATTTTTTTTTGTAATATTGTGTACACTATTTTTTTGTTTTTTTAGAGTTTCTATAAGTATATATCATACTGTTATTATCTGTAGGAAATGTGGTGATTTAAAACAAAACAAATTAATTCTTACTCTAGGACTTCATTACACCATGTTCGTGAGAAAAACGGAGATTTCGTTTCGGCTTAAAGCCGTTTTTTGCGTGACATCGGTCTAATAAAGCCATAGTGTTAAATTGTAATTAGAACGAAAAACAAATGAAACATGTCAGTATGTCATTTGTTTTTGAGTCATCGTTAATCCCGTACTTAATATGCATATGAAAATTATGTTCCATCGTAATTAAACAAGAGTAGTTGGGCTGAGATCAAAGGCGTATATCAAAGATATATTATTATACACGACAAGCTGAAGTAAGATTAGATTTAATTAAATGTGATGATCAGCACGGATGCTTATTAATTAAGCCTTGTGAACTGAACGTGTTAAAAAAACATTTTTGGAAATTATTTTAAGCCAGGGAATAAAGTTACAAAGTACGGAATAAGCTAGATTTTTTAGTTGATTTTTTTATTACAATATTTTCACCTTAAATACGAGTACTACTCTTTACTAACGTAAAATTTTATAGTTTCCTAAGTTAAGCACGAAACTTTTTAATTATAAGAAATCGTACACTTGGTGTAACGTAACTTTTGTCTTCAACTAACATAATATTAGAGCTAGTGCTTGTTAACAAACTTTAAAATTAATTTCAAATCGTAAACTTAAGTAAGTAAATATACCTTGGTGAATTTCCACTGCGCAACACTTACAAAAATATACAATCATCCCTTTTTTTTGCTTTCAATAAACAGAGATAACAATGTTTTTGTGCAGATAAAGCAGTGGGAATCCATAGTAAAACAAAATGCTTAACATGAATGTCACATCTTATAAAGCCACCAATTAATTTATTTAATTAATTTTCATATCAAGCAGGATTTTAGAACTTNAGTTGTAATATAAATTAATTATTTTCCTTGCTAATATTTATAAGTGGGAAGCATCTCGCGGTAATGAAATTGCATCATTCATGGCAGCTTTCATTCATTAGCTGCACAGAGTAGCTACACAGCGAGTTATAATATTAAAATTGTGTTTTAAAATTAATCGTGTCTAGATAAACTTAGTAAAATATGGTTTTAAGAATGCTTAAAATGTTGCTAGAATCTTAAATGTGAATATTAGCGTTTATTTTATAAATATCGGCTCTATTTTAATATCTATGAACGTAGAAAGAGAAAGGTATAGAAATGGCTATAGCGTATACGGTAGAGGGCCAAAAAATACCTTAGACTACGTCATAGCTATGTTGTGTGTACATCACTTTACGGTTTTAAGCCAATAATATAATGTCTTAAGCCTTTGCCTGGGACGTAGGAAAAATTAGTTCAAGAAAAATTCGCTTAGAGCGCCACAATCGTATATGATACGTCACATTTGCTTGGGTCCGTTTTCTGGACCCAAAAAAACAAATTCGCATACGGAGAAAGGTACCAAAGATCTATGTCACTGTCTTTGTCACGCTACGTTTATTTGGTATAAATGTGTCTCAGTCGCTGTCAGTATGACATATGGAATGTCATATCTGGTTCTTTAATCTATGGTATGAAATATTCCGTGCCACAGAATCTAAAAAACACTCTTCTGGCGCCTGTCAACTACTCTGTACTTATTATATCTACTTACTAGTTGTTGTGCGCGACTTCGTCCACGTGGAATTGAATAATAATAAAGCCTATGTTACTCGGGAATAATGTAGCTTTGTAATAGTGAAGAATTATTGAAATCGGCCCAGTAGTTCTTGAGTTATTTCAATTCAAACAAAAATACAAAGTACTCTTTATAATATAAGTATAGATTTGTAAGTGAAGATGTCTAAAGTTATACTTAAAAGCTACTTACTACAGAGAATTCTTGTCAGACAGAAAGACTCCGTATAACAATAACATAAAGTATATTATTATAATAGCGAATGTAATTAACTTTAAGACAATAACAATTTGACGTGTCATAGATTCGTCTGCGGTGCAAAATATTTCAAACTTGAATAATAACGCAAACAAAATTTTAATCATATGGATCATTAGCCATGTTTGCAGACATTCGTCTGGGTTCAAAAAGGTTGTTACTAATCATACTGTTGTCTGCATGTACTTAGTTTGATGCAGGTACGCCTCGAGAGGTTACACTTGGTTGGTTTACTTGTATAACTGTTTTAAAAACAAATTCGTTAAACCGAAGCGTTTTTAAATACTGCAGACAAAGAAAATTATTCTACGTAAATTAGTTCGACCTTCGTATACAGTAGAACATGAATTAGTGAGAATCCAAGGAACAGCGATATCTTGCTTATAGAGGTTTCTCGCTTAACGAGGTTTGACTGTTTCCTTAGATATTTCGTTGCACTCTAAAAAGATAAACGTCTGTTTAAGCTATGTTAAAATTTAGATTGCGTCAGTTTCGCTTTCGCGGTAGTGTGCTAGGGCCATAAGATTCTGTTTTTATTTTCATTTTCCTCGTTTTGCCGACAAATTATTTTGGTTCCCACTTGACCCTTGTTACTCAATAATCTTCTTACTGTCGCGCTTAATATAAAAACGGATAAAGCTTTTCCTGTGTTGGAGCTTTGGTCCCGTTCAATTAACGTTTATTACGTAATCTGAAATAAATTACATAGGTACCTATTTTATAAGTATGTTTTTATCTAAGTAAATCGTTTAAATAAGACTAGGTAAAATCATTCCAATTTAAAGGTATATTGAAAGTAAGAAGTATCAGACCAGATTTTTTTTCTTACACGTGTTTAAACGTTTTCTTAAAATTACAAATTCGTCAACAAATTAACTCGGTCAAAGGAAACGGGTTCCGTATTCCCGTCGACAACATTGCCGGATCGATCTTACGTCGAAACTTGATTCACTTTTGAAAGCTGTCCAACATTTCACACAAGCTAATTGACTCACCTTCCCTAATTCCACATCGACGTGTCGACTAATACCTATTTATTTCTTTTTCAGCGCTTAAAATACGACGAGCAGAGGTGCATTAAACTGTGAAAAAGATCAGACGCATTCAAGATGGCGGATCGAATGGCGAACCGACTCGCGCGTCGGTGCGGACAGCGCCATCTGTCTGTGGCGCTGGACAATCGCTTCCGCGGTTTACGTTATTTTAAATAGTCATTAACGTATTGACTTTCGTATAGTGATGTGATGTTGTTTAGTGTTAAGTGTTGTGTTGTGTTAATTGTGAATAATGTCGGAGGAGCGGTCGCGGCGGCTGTCGCAGATATTCGACCCGCTGTCTCGGTTCACGGACATAAGCGGGGCGGGCCACTCGGCGAGCACGCCGAACAGCCCACGCCTATTGCCGCGCCGCTCGAGGGAGCCGCCGCCGCCACCGCCTAGGTAAGCAGTATTTTGAAGTAGTTCATTCAGAAGACAATTAATATTTGCAAGAAATATTGTAGGGTAGTTTAAAAATGTTGGAGTAGAGAGTCAATACTCGTATTGGTCAGTTACCGCGCAATAAATTCGGGTCTATGTGTAGCACATTGAAGCGAATCGAATATATCTTTTTTGATAAACTTAGCAAACAAGTTAGAAACTTAGTCTTTAACACGTAATGTTCCACTGCTCCAGCAGCAAAAATACGAAACTGTAAAAAATCACGTTTACAAATTTGCTATCGTAAACTGTAAAGTCAATTACGTCACTTCAATAACATAGCTCATATGATATGAAATTAGCTCGATGCTCTGACGAGGAGGCGTTGAATATCAGCGTAATATATGCGGCTCGCTGATTGCATAATATCAGTTCGCTTATGAACGCAAGCAGTTGCATTATACCTGATTCACACGAGAGTAGAGTAATAGACAATTCCGTACTTCTACAGATATTTCTCGCTTCCTACGTTCAAATATTGTCAATACTGTCTTGTTTTACTGCTCTGCGTCAAGCTCTTCCCTACTGTGAATATGATAGTAAACGCGTTGAACGTAGCTCCGCTGTTCAGTATGCCCTACGTCATCGCAATCCGCCCCTGTGTGTGCACAGCTCTCTAACTTGCATATTGCGAGAATCATAATCATATACTCTGCTCTATTAATATATTCTGAAATAGAGAGTCTGTGCTGTTTTTGGTGAATGCCTTTTTTGAATTAAATACATTCTACCAAAGTGTTTTCGGATCAGTATAATTTTTTTTAATCAATTCTTTATAAATGTAGAGCAGTTCCAATTTTAATTAAAATAATTCCCCGCAATCAATAAACTCGATCCAATACAAAATGATTTAATCACAATAATGACATCATTTGTTTGTTCTCTCATTTGTAAAAATCTATTAACGTACGCGTTTCATTATTTGTCCCGCCATTCAATCGTTAATGAAATTCGTTCCGCTATGCAAACGATTGAATATAAATCGCAAATAAGCTTGTTCGTCGGATTAATTCTTATATTGGGGATTGTGTACACTCCGCTTTGAATATCGTAAGCCTGCATTCACACGTACGGTTTTTTAACGCGCGGTAAAAGCGTTGAAATAGACAAATGCATTTACATGTATCTGTTCAGATGGAGACGCCTTTAATACACAAACCCGCAGCATTTTGAGCGATCGACGAACGAAACAAGATTGATTTTACACTGTTTTTTTTATGAGAGCGTTATAAAAGCGCCAAAGCCAACGTTGAAGTAGCGTCCGTGTGAATGCAAGCTTAATGTGGACTATTTTAGATTCCTTGTTTGTAGATAATTTGTATATTCGAATAAAGAAAATGATATTTCTGGAATAAATTGTTCTTAGGCTTTGACGTATCGAATAAAAAAAATCGTGCTGTTTTTTGTTTCATTGATATTTATTTTGTTAAACTAAAATATATCAATATTCCTTTGAATGAAATCGATCGCTGATAATTGAATTAAAAAACGTGTTTTTAAAGCTCTCCATAATATTAACGACTGCATTTTAAACTTGAAGTTGTGTTTAATGTATTGTAATTTAAAATCGATACTTAATTCTTAATGATATCAGATATTACGAGTAATGTTGGTTTGAGAAGATTTTTTAGTAAGTGTTTTGTTTATTTTTCATTTCAACTTACACTATATTACCAATTTTGAGGTTATATCATTGTTATTTGTATCTTGACAAAGAGAACTTCTTAGACAATTTTATTATTTCTTATATTCATAGATAATATTGAATTCAGGTCTATTTGACTTAATATAAGCTTTGTTACGTCTTTAATGGACTGTAGCCGCAATCTGAAAGAAGAATTCCGGAGGTTAACGACTGCTTTATCCGGCAAAATCTTGTAAACATCGCATCTTTTACAAATCATGACAAGTTGAATAGTCAATGTCTCCTACAAATATACTTCGGTAGAAATCTTGTAAGTGTGTCGTTAGAATTTATTAGCAGAGGTCCTATTATGTATAAATGCAAGAAAGTTTTCGTAACATCAACGACATAACTTGTATTAGATTTCAGTGCCCCTACCATTCTCCGAACGTAAACTACGACGTTCATGCTTTTGTCGATAGCGTTATGAATACTTTCTCACAACTGACAAATATTCGTGATAGACCCTCAAATATTCGGAAGAGTCTGACCGCATAATTTTGAATAAATTATAATACCAAAACTGCATAGCTTTATATTTCAATGAAATATTGTCATTTTTATGAATATTACTTTTTAAATTGCTGAAGAAATATACTTTTGAATACATTATAAATGTGACAAATATTTAATAACAAGTTATTTATTAAAACTAGCTGTTGTTCGCGACTTCGTCCTTGCGAAAGTAAAAAATATAACCTATGTTACTCGGGGATAACGTAGCTTCCTAACAGTGAAAGAATTTTTTAAATCGGCAAAGTAGTTTTTGAGTTATTTCAATACATACAAAGATTCAAAAATCTCTCTTTATAAATATTAGTATAGAGACATATAGACTACATCGACTTCTGACATTCTTATTCTCTTGATAAAGTTGTTCTTACGATAAAGTTCAGTTAATATTTCTGTTAGCTTGTCGGTTCGTTGACCTCAAGATACCGTATCGTAATCTTAGTAGCGAATTGATTAATACGTAATGTTTTTATTCATGAGAAAATCTCGCTGAGTCGCTACTTTGAGATTCCTATCATATTCTCTATATCTTTGTATCATGTGTGCAGTTAGACTTATTTTTTTCATTACGTAGTTTGCTTCCGCTAATGTTGTCATTATTAAACTTCGAAATATTTTTAAGTATTCGTAGTATTTTTATTAATATTTTTAATCTAATACTTGATTCATATTTAAGGGATCTAAAGATCGAATACTGATGTCCAACGTCTTTATTTATTCTTTTTCTGACTATAAGTTTTAGTCTATTGGTCAGTCTTGTCTATTGCTTTATTTTAAAACTATTGGCCTACATTCACACGGACGCAATTTTAACGTCGGCGTTAACGCTTTTTTAACGCTCTAACCATTACGAACATTGTATAATCAACCTTGTTTCGTTCGTCCAGCGCTCAAAATGCCACGCTGCGGTATTGTGTTTTATCTTAACGCGTTTTTAGCGCGCGTTAAAAATGCGCTTGTATGAATTTATGCGCTTATATTGTGTCACAATATTAAGAAGTTCAAAATAATTAAATTTCGCAGACCTCTCGGCCATTCCTCGCACTTGGACCCTTTGGAGTTTGAGTTGGCGGCGGCGGAGTTCGGCGGCGTGAATTGGCAGGAGCGTTGTCTGGAGCTGCAACTGGAGCTGCACAGGAGTCGCCATCAAGCGACCAGGGTTCGCGACATGCTTAGAGATAAGGTATGTTCGATTTTGCACATATATATGGTGATTTAATTTTCAGATGATTTAATGTTTTTGGCTTCCAAAATAAAGGAGGTTCTCAATTCGTCTGTTTGTTTTTATTTGTTCAATATTATTAATTTCAAAAGGTATGCGCTGATCAACATCTTGATATGATACCTTTTATAACTATCAAAAGTAAGAGGAAATTAAACATCAAATTATTTCGTTACAAGAGGGCACGTTATTGTAAAATAATGTTCAGTAAATCCATTTCTTATCAAAACACATTGTAATAATTCTTTTTAGTAAGTTGATAAAAATTTAGTCTTATTATGACCATTAATGCACCGCCAAAGCTTCGCCAACACTGTATTTAAAATGTTAAATAACTCGAGCTTCAAGTTGAGTAGCTTTGAGAGCTTTTGCTTTAAAACTGTGCCGTTTTAATCTCGTTTTAAAATTATTTTTAATTGCGAATAAGATATAATTGTAGTAGCTTAATTAAATTCTCAAGTTATCTTTGTGGTGGTGTAAAAAATAATGTTTCAAGTGTTTATAATTAAGCTTATTACAGTACTTTCTAAAAGAAATTGGAACTGGTTTTCGTAGTTTTTTTTCGTTATTAAGTTTTTGACTGGATAATACACACTATGTGTACGCCTGACATCTGTTTGTTTTTCTGTTATTTTTTTATTTGTATTAGTGTATACCCTGTTTATGTTTGAAGATCATGCAATTGGTACCATAATAAAAAAATAAAAAAATATGTACAATCAAGGAATTAAATTCCCTACCCATTTAACAAGTATCGTCTAGCAGATTCTATCACTACTATAATCTAGCATTTATTGTATATTGCAATTAATGGATGTCGTCAAATGGAAGCGATTCCGTGTTTCGTCTGATGAATGTGGTGCCGGAGGACGAATTATAGTCCACTTTCCCTTCCTTTCCTTTTCTTATAAGGAAATGATAGGAAGGGGAAAATGGATTTGGTGGAGTAGGAAGAGAAGAGAACGCATTGGAAGAGAAATTATCCTCTTTCTGTGCGTCTCCTGCCTTGTAGACTAAGGGTAGGCAACGCATCTGCCATTGCAGTTGTCTATGGGCAGCGGTCGCTTTGCTATTTCAGCGAATCCAGGTGGCCGCTTGCTCGTTTGCCACTTCGTAATATAAATAATAATAATAATGTATTAAACATCACAATTAAAAGCATTTACACGAAAACTTTCTCTTTAAAGTACTAAAGTGTCGAAGTTAAACATTCGAAGTGGCAGCGACGTGGAATCAAAGACGAGTTGGTCGCGGTGCCGTCATCTGTTCTTTATTGCCAGGGATTTCATTTAGCTAGACATTATTCACTTTGTCGGTAAGTTTTTGCGTCAAAAGACGGAAGTTTTTGATCGACGATTTGATACATTTTTCTCTTTCTCTCAAACAAGTTAAGTAATCAATTGATAAATTAAAACTATAGAGATGGTATAACGTCGTGTTTTGTTCTCGCTCGAAATAAAGCCAAATTGTCTTGTCTTGTCATAGTACGTGGGTAGTCCGGCCGTAGAAAGAGAAAGATACAGAATTGACTATAGCGTATACGGTTGAGATACTAATATAAAAAGGTAAACTTTGTATTATTATATTTTTGTAAATAACTCAAGAATTACTGGGCCTATTTCAGAGATTTAAATTCCATAATGAAGCTACATATTCCTTATCATTCCCCAGTAACATTGGCTATAGTTTTTAGTTGCACACCGAAAAAGTCGCGAGCAACAACTAATATGGCATATATTGATAATAGATGATTGATGGTTGAGTAATAATCTATTATAAGATACTAGCGACCCGCCCCAGCTTCGCACGGGTGCAAATCCGTATAATGCTGATACTAAATACTGCAGCGTTTGCAATGTAAGCGCTAAAAATTTGTTAATTTACGACATCATATTAAAAACCTCTAAATTATCAGTGTTACTCTACTATATTGTGAATGTATTATACATGAAAACCTTCCTTATGAATGACTTTATCTATTAAAAAAACCGCATCAAAATCCGTTGCGTAGTTTTAATGATTCAAGCATATATAGGAATAAACATAAAAAAGCGTTATTGTTTTATACTATGTATAAGGATAAGGATTACAAATATTTAGTAATAATCATAACTGACTAAAACTCGCAAGTGTTTGTGATAACTTTTTGTCGCTCCTACGATCAAAACAATATAAAGAAATAAAACTAGTACAAAATGAAGGCATTGACCTCTTATCTCTTACCAAATAATCTCTCCACCAACTTAACTCTGAGACACACGTCTGTTTGTTCGAGTTTCGAAACAGATAAGATTCATGCTTGATGTGGCTGCAACTTTGACTAGAAAGACACGGACTAGGCAATGCAATTGTACTAAGTAATATCTGGCACTGTTTGCCAGGAGTGAAGTAAAGATAATAATCACACATGTTCATATCATGCTGGCACATTTTTACGCTCGAATACTGATTGAATACAAAAAGAATGTGTTAGTTTGACAGATCCTGTCTTTAAAAAATCAAAGAGTTGAAATATAGAGCTTTTTGTTTTTCGTTATCAGGCGTTGTTTTCTAACCGAATGGTTTTTATAGTTTTCATATACGGTACGTGAATTATGATTCTGTTCGCTTCCCTTCGTAGTTAATGGTGCGGATGAAGGGTTTACGACAGTTATGGTATTGACGTTGCAATTTATGATTGGTTTTTCCTTTATATTTTCTTAATAGTGCATTTCTTGAAGCTTCTGCTGAATTTAATGTTACTGTTATTGACAGGTTCAGGTTTCTTTTACCTATTTTTACTTTTATACGAAAATTTATCGTTTTCTTTGTTTTACTCTCTCTCTCTAACCTATGTTACTCGGCGATAATGTAGTTTTCTAACGATGAAAGCATTTTTAAAATCGGCTCAGTAGTTCATGAGTTATTTCGATACACATAAAATACAAATCTTTCTTCTTTATAATTGTAGTTATTGGCTGATGTTTGTTGTTTAATATAATGTCTATGTTGTAATTGATGGCTGTTAGTTCTCTTATAATTAGATAAATAAATAAATAATATTAGTATAGATAATTGATTACAAGCATATGTCTTTAAAACGCATGCTCTGACTTAACATAGATTAACCATAAAAGATCTTTCAAAACAACTCCCCTAAATCACGATCTTGTTGTCGCCAAGGTGTAATTGACAATTTGACAATTCAAATTGCTCGGAATAATTTGTTCAACTTCACAAAATTGGAAGCGGAAACTTTTAATTAAGCAAAAGGAAAGTTGTAAAACGTTCCTCGAAAGTAGAGTGGGATTGTCAACAGCAGATTGGAGTATTGTCACAACAGTCTAATCGACTGGCAATCGGAAACGTTTCGTATACACTTTGATTTTATTTAATTAAAACGTTCAAGTGCTGTTCACTTGTTTTTGTGTGGGCACTGTTAATCCTGGCTTGATATCGGGATTCGAAATGGTTTGAAATTGGAATTATACTCGTACATGTAACGAATTTTTAATTTTGTGTACCTTTATTTAAGAGTGTTAAATCGTATTGTAAGATGCTATTGTGAATAAGTAAGATGTCAAAGACGATGTCTATTAAACAACGTAATCTATGACAATATTGGAGAGGAAATACATTACATTACCCAAAGTATATTTCGATTGGCGATATCGCTGGAATCGACAAAAATATATGAATGTGACAATGACATCCGATATGTCATGTGCTTGTCACGTGTGAGATATTGAACGTCATTATTAGTTCCATACATTTTTGTCGATTCCATCAGCGATATCACCAATCGAAAAGTTCTTTGGGTGGCCTCTATGAGCAACTAAGAAATTAAGGAAAGTCACGTTTTTAAACGACTCTTGAAATACGTTGTTTCAAATAAAAGCAGTATCAAATCAATGCGAGATATCAATAATGTAATAAAACTTTTATGTTAAATGCCCTCGAAGTTTGTCTCCCTTAAACAGAAGTAAAACAGTGTAGAAAGGAAAATTTTAAAATACATTTATCAACGTAAACTTCCAATTTCCTGCATCCTGCATGTTGTACTATTGAAGACTCGGGGCTTTAGCTTTTACAAATCGTGCTCTGCAACTATGCACGTTTTACACAGAGCAAACAACATATAGAGCAAACTGTTTTTTATTGCATCTAGCATTGCACGTCTTTTCTTAAATAAATCTATAGCTAACATAGTACGGTATAATTTAAAGTTAAAAAAGTGAAATTCAAAACGTATCTATCATAATTATTTAAAATATGTTCCAGGTTATCATTCAAGTTTTTGCGTCTTTCTTGAATTTAAAATGATGGGGAAATATTTAAAAAAATATTATAATCGCCAGATATGACAATATTATCAACTAATAATTTGGTAAACTGTTCAGATAAACATCAGGAAAGAAAAATGTCCGGATTTAATTTTTATTTTTATAGTAATTTCTCTGTGTTTCATTACTCTATGCTAATCTCAATAGGGTCATACATCACGCGCACCGGCGCTAGCAGTCTCTATAAATCAATCCTTCCCAAATAGTTGCCGACTACAACAAATATTTTATCAAAAGAGATGACCAGCCTCAATACAAATATTAACTGTCAAATGTATGATTTGTGACGTTCAAATGTATGAAAATATTGTACGGAGAAACAACAAATTAAGTCAATTTTATTTGTTTACTATATAAAAGATTTATGGGTTATTAATTAACTATTGTAACAATAATTTAAACGAGATTATGTACTAGTTATTTATTATCAATTATTAGTTACTATTACTAGCTGTTGTTCGCGACTTCGTCCGCGTGGAATTAAATAACATAGCCTATGTTATTCGGGGATAATGTAGCTTTCTAATGGTAAAGGATTTTTAAAATCGGTCCAGTAGTTCTTGAGTTATTTCAATACATACAAAAATACAAACTTTCTCTCTTTATAATATTAAGTATTGTAAATAGTATAGATTGGACGAAGAAACAACGTGTTTTTATCAATAACTTTATTTGTTCAGTATGTAAAAGATATATGATTGAATACTTACTGTAAAAGTAATTTAGAGTTGATTAATTTCGTTGTTATTAAATACTACTCAAAGTATAATCAATTATTAAAAACAATATAAGTTGACTTCTGCTCTAGTACTTACTGCGGGCTTTTATGACATCACACTCCCGACAACAGTCGTTGAAGCCTTGTCCGCATCAGGATAGTATTTTAGTCGAGTAACAAGTAATTAGTAACTAAACCAACACTCCTAGATTCATATTAATATACATTTCTATGAGATTTTGATAGGAAATTGATCGTTAGTTCAAAACTTCACGCTCGGAAAGCTTCCACGTTCGGAAATATTTCCAGTTCAGTTCCATAGCAATAAAGCGGTATGGAGTATGAAATCACAACGGTAGCGTGGAGAAACTGCAAATGGAATTGAGATTGTGTCCATTGCGTATATAGTTCTAACTAAATGTACAGTCTGTTGGATTTAGAAGCAATGTATACTAAAATGCATTTGACAATGTCTGACCGAAAATGTTTTTTGTAGGTATTATAATAAGATCATGTTTTCATAGGAAAAAATGTAATGTACATATTGCAGTAACGTCTGTCGTGTATGGTAGGGTTTTTTTATACATGTCGTAATATGTAGCGTGTAATGAATTGTGCTGATATTTAAGTCACAAGCATAAGCGACTTAATAATTTTAGTTTCTACCATCGTTTGCAGTTTTTTTGTAAATTTATGTGACTGTATTATTGTCTAATAGAATATTTCTATATTTTCTACATTTCTGTAGGTTTTTGAAACACGGGTACATGTCGTCAGTGCTTTAATACCCACATCCGAGAAATAATTTATCGAAAAAACAAGAATTGTAAAAGATTATTTTTAAAATCTTGATAATGTATTATAGTATCCAAGAAAATGACAAATCCGTCACCGATAGTACGAGTATCGTCATTGAAATTCAAAACCCGCTAGACGCTTACATTTTGGGCTAAAGAAAAAGGCGAGTGTTTCCATTGACCGCAGGGCACGCAAATTTATACGTTGTACAACCGCGGCGCAGGCTCTCTTAATTACACGAGGCTAATGTGCTTCCGATGTGCGCCGGGCTCGCACTAATTAGAATCATCTACGTGCCCTTATCACGTAATGTGTTTGCAAAAACACGACTTCTCCACTCAGAGACGTGGTCACTAAGAGAATGCTTAAGTGTAGATATGAACATTGGGTCTGATTCCTAGCTGTTGTTCGCTATTTCATTCGCATAGAATTAAATAAATATAGCCTATACTCGGGGATAATTTAGCTTTCTAATGGTGAAAGAATTTCTAAAATCGGCCAATTAGTTCTTGAGTTTTTTCAATACATACAAAAATACAAAGTTTTCTTCTTTATAATATTAGTATAGATTAATTATCTTAGTTCTTTTATATTTTAATACGTAGTAAAATAACCTAATTTATAATCCTACAACTAAAGTCGGAAGAAAGCTTAAAATTGCGTGATTACAAGTTTTATTTTTATCAAACTTAAATCTTATGAACCGTGACAGTTCTAAATAATTACATTTGACAAATAGACGTTAACTGGTCGTTTTTTTCTGTATAACCAGTTTTTATGTGATTAAACGAATAGCGATAAGGAACTTATTTAAAAATAACGTACCAACATTTTTAATAAAATTAAGTACCAAATGCAATAATTAAAAAGTTACATCTGTTTAGCTCTGAGACGCTAGTCACATGTGTCCTAACTCCAATAGATTATTATCTCTTGTGATTTTATTATATTCTGCATTGCTGCAATTTTAAGAGAATTAAAGACATTTCTAGACCGCAGCTGAGGCCATAAAACTATGTCTTTAAGAAATATAATGTGTTTTCGTTTCAATAGGCAATAGATTATCAGAACATGTCGCAACGCCACGTATGTTCATTATGGCTTTTTCATTCGCCTTCGTCTGGACCTACGAGTAAGATTGGTTTACGTCTAAAACCATTTTCTTCGATTATACATGTTTTTTTAAGAATAACAAGCTAGTATTTTTATAGCCACTCGGGATTTCGATTTCCCAGATTAAAAAAACTCGTAATATGTGGAAACCAAAAACTATATAGAGTAACAAATTTCTATCCAAAAATCTACGCAAACGTAGTTCCTTGTTTTTACTGTAATCCAATTTTTACAACTTCCAAAATGACCTGTAATTGGGCTTAAAATATTAATAAAAAATGGGATTTCCATTTAATTTATAAATCCCCGGTCAAGGATACCTGAAGGTCTCTGGCGGAATGTAATTTACGATTTTACTTTCCGAACTAAATTACTTTCTTTTTTTACACTTTAATTACTTAGCACACGAACTTGTCGTTTCTTTTTATGTAGATTTGATTGGATTTGGCTTTTTTCATTATTTCCCAGCACCTGTTGTTACACTTTCTACGAATATATTTTTTAAGAATTCTTATAACAACTTTGAGATTTGATTTCTTTATTCGATACTAGCTGTTGTTCGCGACTTTGTGCATTCGGAAGTGAAAAGTATCTATGTTGCTCGGGGATAATGTAGCTTTCTAATGTTGAAAGAATTTTTGAAATCATCCCAGTTAGTTCTTGAGTTATTTCAATACATACAAAATTACAAAGTCTCTCTTTATAATATTAGTATAGATATAATTTTACGCATCTATAGTAATTTTAAGTAGTTTTAGATTTAATTACATTTCTATATTTTAATACCAGTAGACATTTGAATTATTACAGATTTTTCTAGAGTATAATAGAAATTAACTAAAGACTTTTAAAAAGTGTCATATAATATTTTAGCTAGTCTGTTATATTCCTTACAAATTCTAAAACTGTGCACCTTCTATATAAAAGATCTATATTTAGTTTATCTATTGGTATCCTTTAAAAGCTTACCTCTCGATCACTTACCCTTGAATAACGAGGGGATGCAGTCCGCTTATACCTTTCCTGAAGCATTACAAATTGCAAACATTAAACACTATCCAAAGAAATAAAACATCTTAGCTTCGTGTACAAGGCGACGGAAATCTGAGACATTAGTCTTAAAGCGACCTCGCAATACAATATAGTAGTTCGTACTTATGCCCGTTTTTACCAACGAACCCCTTAAGTAGTTTTAAATAGGTGTCTTTTTGCTAAAGGGTGTCCCTAAATCTAATTCATATCTAAATTGATTTGATATCTAAAGTGACACTTAACTGTTGGTGAAAACGAAAGTAGTGTTAGGTGACATTTAAAATGCATTAAGGCTTACCAAAAATTTAGGGATTGTTGGTGAAAACGGCCATTAATGTCTCATAGACTAAAATTAGCTTTATGGTTCATCATCATTAACAGCATTTTTCTGTCCACTGCTGGAGACAGGCCTTTCCCAATGCCTTCCACAAAATGCGGTCCTACGCCTTCCACATCCAACGACTTTTTGTGACTTCTTTATGGTTCGTGTGAAGCGAATTGAATTTTTCATATTTTAAAACATTAATTCCTCTTTAAAGTCATTTCAAATTGATTTTACCAAAATGGTTTTGACATCTTATAATTGAAAACGTGCCAAAGAACCCCTCCATTTTCTCTTCTCGATAATTATTAGGGAAAAGAGACGATTTTAATCGAAGTTAAGAAAAAAAAGATTTTTTTTTTAATTTGGAATTAAATTATGAGTAAAGACTAAAGCCGGTTACAAACGTTTAGTTTTTTTAACTATGCAGTTAAATCTGACCTACACACGTCAATTTGAACTGCACAGTCGAACTGCACAGTTCTCAGTTTTGTCTACACACGTCAGTTTTAACTGCGCAATCCAACTGTATAGTTAAAACAGAGCGTCTATAGCCAGCTTAATGAACTAAATTAAAAAAAAAACCGACACCTCTTAAGATATAAGCGTGCTTTTAAAGTGTCAAAGCTTAACCCTATTTATGATGAAGTGTCATCAAGACTAGCATCGACTCTTTGAGCACTATCAAACTGACATAAGCGCATAAAAATACAGCTTCGCGCTAAAATTTTTATATACCCTTATTATCCAATAACAATACATTTCGGACAAAAAAAACTTTTATACAACATGATTATTTATCTTTTAATTCCCTCCCCTACTCCTGTTTCCTTAGTCATATTAACCTCAGAATAACGCATATTATGTATGTAGAGATCTTTATTATCCTGCTCTACTAAAATGTTGCTGTTCGGACACGTTTAGTTACTAAATTACTACCCTAGTGCGTAGGTTTAGGCTTAAACGTGTCTGAACAGTAGTAAATCCTTTGTATGGATAAATGCTACTTGCTACTCGACTAAAATACTATCCTGGTGCGAACAAGGCTTAAGTCATTTTAATCTCAGAATAATGCATATAATTATGCAGAGATCAATCCTGCTCTTGTCCCTATGGAGGGTCGGCACAGCATTTACTACTCTATACTTCTCTATCAGCCGTCATTACTGAATTTACCCGTTTTTTCAGCATATTTTTCACACAATGCATCCATACTTTCTAAAGTGTATTTAGAAATACAATTGAACCTGGATCGCTTATCCAAGAGTCCAAGGGAACGCGATATTTGTCTTGCTTATGAAGGTTTCTCTTGTCCGAGTTTCTCGCATATGGAGGTAGCTCGTCGGGACCAAAGACTCTCGCTTATTGAGGTTTTTCGCTTATCCGGGTTTGACTGTATTACTGTAAAATATATGAAAACGCCCAACAAAGTTGTGGTGCAGCCACAATGACAGTGTGCTCGTAAGTTCTCCACAATGCGCCTGTGATAACTCAACT
>QDHC01004758.1:41601-60322 GCA_013186455.1 Papilio dardanus tibullus | reverse complement strand
TGATTGAATTAACATAAAAACTTTTTGGCCTCGCCTGATAAATTTATCGCTATGGATTTTTCTCACAGATAAAAAACCAAATTTAATTTCATTCGTTCTGATCCTATCACGTACCGTAATTTGTTCAATTTCTGGTTTGTGGAAATTAAAAAATACTATGCAAAGCTACAGGTTTTGTTTTTAAAAATATTTTGTGTATAGTGGCTACACTAGCATGCTAATGCTTAAGACTAAAATAAGAGATGAATAATATTGTAGAAAATGCCCACATAACTCATTTGCTTGTGTTTTAGTATTCTTGGTAATTAGCACAAAATAAAACAAAGGTTCCAAAGTTTTATATGTAACAGTAACGGAAATTATCTTAACATTTTAAACTTGCATATTTGTATTTAATAACCATCGTTTTAAATCAACGGATTTTTTTTTATATTTCGCCATTAAAAAAATCCACAAAATTCTATCCTATCTACAAATTACGTTCGTGTTTACGTGAGATGAAGGGGAGGTTGGGGGAAGTGGGATATATAAAAAGTGCGTCCTCGGCCGTTACCCGCCGGTCATTAAACAAGATCGCTATCATAATTGAATTAAAAATTCCGACACGAGTGTCCCCTCTTAGCCGTCTCTCCTCACGACCCTCACTGTTTAAGACTTTGCCTATTAAAACCGTGTAGGAACTCTTGACTTGAATACTTCAAGTGATGAGTGATTCTTTATACTCCGTTTTAACATTTTTATCTAGTACTATATGTTGTTCGCGACTTCTTCCTCGTAGAACAAGAAATATAAGCCTAAGTTACTAGGGGATAATGTAGCTTTCTAATGGTGAAAGATTTTTTTAAATCGGATAAAAGTTATTGATATACAATTATTTGTTCTCGTTTACTATTAGGAGCCATTATAAGTTACAAAATTATATTATTATTTGTGACTTAATATAACTTAAATAAAATCTAAAATCAGTCCTTACATTGTTTTCTACTTAAAGACCCGAGGCAACATCGACTTATGTATAATTTCCGAGTGCATTTTTAATTAAAAAAAATTAGACATAGTCAAAGACAACCTGTTTAGGATTTGACAGTAGCAATACTTCCTAGACATGCCTCAGGCAAGAACTCAGAGATCGGTAAACTTAGTATACTACTGTAAAGTTAAACACAAGTTCGCCAGAGATACCACAACCGCAACTTCATAATATCTCCACAGGGATATTGCAAGTACCGTATTTACTTTGCCAAGAGACTGCCTAATGTCGAGTATTGCGCAACTAAAGACCTTCTACAAGGTTACGCTAGATTTGCTTTAGCGATGGTAGTCACGGTAGTCTCATAGAGGGACGAACACCGGTATGCGACGTCGACATATTATGATATATTATTTCATAAACTCTAGATTAGCGTAGCCTTAGGTTTTTGTCCTTGGAGAAGTTTTATTTGCAAAAAGTTTAATTCTGTTTTTTTTTGTATTTGTAATTAATTTAGTTAGTGTTCCTAAATAATAATTTAATATTTAAAGTACCATCGTTTATTAGTTCTTTGTATATTTTATTCCAAGCAAAATATATCAGTCAATAAAGTGACATTACGAAGGTTGGCTTGCAGCCAAAATCTTACTTGAAAAGGTCAGGCTCAGTTATTATGTTACGATGGCCTAATGGCAGCCACTTCTGAAAGAGTGCTTTGTTTTTACACTCGACTATAGATTTTTGAATATAGACAAAAGAAATAGTCTGTAATTTTATTTGATTTTAGAGTCTACTAATGCCTTTTTTATAAATACGTAGAATTTTATTACCTTCTCGACATTCCTCTCTTCCTGTTTATAAAAACAGAGATAACAATATAATACAGGGTGATCACAAACTTGAAGCTGTAAGTTAGAGCATTAATACAGGGTGCTATCAGCTCGCTTATGACATCTGTCGGACAAGTGCGGTACTGCCGGCGGCGTTTGTTCTGAAGATAGCGACCAAGTTGCTACAACTAGTGCTAACTTGTATGTCGATTAGAGAGGTGGGCTATGTTGATGTTGTTGGAAATAAGGAAAATATAAATAACACAGAACAGTGTAAAATTGTAACCGAGTAACTGTAGGGCTTCATTAGACCTATGTCATGAAAAAACGGCCTTACGCCGAAGTAAAACCTCCGTTTTTATCCCGGATTCAGTCTAATTAGACCCTAGGGTAAGCGTAATATTTTATAGAATTAGTTAATCTTTAATTATCACTTTTTAATCGACTTCCAAAAAAGAGGACGTTCTCAATTTGTTTGTATGTTTTTTTTGATAAACCACATTGCTACAACCAATACGAGAAACTTTTTTTGTGGTAATTTCATCTTGTCAATGTCTTTTACCGCTTAAAAAAACATTAAAAATTTATCAAAAACTTATCCTTGTCACGGATCAACGATTTTCAGTTCGCAATATTTCAAATTCCTTGCAAACTCGTTCGCCGATACTCTACAAAATTTCCTTGCGATTCAATTAGAACGAATGCCTTGGAATTTTCCTCACTTCTGGCTCAGTGTAATAATTTCGTAGCGGCAGCGTAGAGCTTTTACCTGCTACGGATTTTCAGACGTCTCTCCCAGTTTATAATTTTCTGAAAAGTGACACGATTGAAAGGGGTGCGTGCGGCACTTTATATTTTAACTTATAATGTTTTGCTCTTTTTTCGTAGAAGTAGGTATACAATATATATTTTTTTATTCGCATTGTCACTTAAAATTTACAATTAAAAATTCTCCTATATTATCTTCTTCTTTTTCTTTTTCTTTCTATTACCTGTATTACCTTCTTCTTCTTCTTTATGGTTCTTGACCTTGTCGGTGGAGTCCTTCCCAACTCTCTATGTCCTGTGCCAACATCTCGTCCTTCTGACATTACACGATCTCCACTTTCTTTTTTATTTGGTCTATATAACTTGCCCTACCTACTATACCTACACCAATAATATTATGTACCTATTTTTTAACTAATATAAGTGTGATAAATAATCATTTTTCTTTAATTTCTTCACTTCTGTATAATTCTTAATTTTGTTTTAATAAAGTCAAGGAATGAAATTCTATAGCGTGGTAGTCGTCGTATACAGGCGCTGACATCTGAGTACTCGTCTTAATTTACGATATTGAATCAAAGATGCGACGTTACCTTACGTTCCTACAGGACGATGAACTTCCCGTTTCATTATAAGGAAATAGACTTTTGAATTTATATAAATCAGAATGTTTGCTTTATGTAATTCTATTGTGTTTAATACTTGTTTTAGTCGTGTAAGATGTGATATTTCTTGCATTAGACTTAATTATATTTCGACATATGTTTAATTTTTAGTACTGCTGTATACCAGGTAATTACAGCAGTGGCTAACAGTGGTCCTAAGTAGAATAGGAATTCTTTTTCTTTTCTTACAAGTTGTTCGGTTAATCCCTTTTTTATTGTTACCATTGTTTAATTTCATAATTCTAGAAACAGGTTATAACACGGCCCTTTTTTAAATGAAATAATAGAAAATAAATGATTTTTTTAAATACATCTTGACAAAATCTTTTGCTTTGTAAAGAATATCAAATTCAGAGAAAATTTTAGATTCAAACAAAATGTTTGTACAACCGATCAAAACTGTCTGTACCATGCTTCTTTTGGCGACCCGCGGCGCTTTCTATATCAAATTGATTTTCTTACATTCATGGAAACTATCAAGGATAATGTAAAAGTAATATAGTACGGTGATGTACAGAATTGTATTCTTTGTTTGTTAACAAAATAGTTAATTAAAAACATCGATAATTTTGTTTCCTCTTCATTGACAATGAAAATTCGTGCTAAAAACACGACAAATGATAATTTTATTGCATATTTTATAGAAAATTACAATATTGTACAGCAATAACTAGTCAAATAAGTAGACAAACAATTTCTATATTTGAGACCCTGAAGAGACAGTTAACGTATAGTACGTAGTTGGCTTAAAACTACCTTAAAACGTATTATAAACATATTTAAAACTTAACTGAAACCATTAAACATTCAATGTGTGAAGTTTTAAAGTCCTTCCCCTCACCGCGTTCTTCATTCACGGTCGATGTATTTCACATTCAAATTGGGCTTTTTGTTCGAAGTACTGCACGTAGCCCCATATTGTTCAAACTGCTCGGATGTGTCTGTGCATTAATGACGCGAGGGAGAATTAATCTGATATGAAAAGCGAATGAGTCACTGGTTTTAAATTATAATATTATTTGGAGCGTTTTTATATTAATCTAAGATAAACATGATTGATAGCTACTAGCACTTAATAAGGTAGTAATAGTATCATAGGAAAAACTAAGTCTAAAATTGCAGGAACAAGATTGTTTCTATAGAAAAATTATATCTCTGAGATTGTAATATAAATTAACGTTTTGGCTCACCCCCTCGATAAGCTTTGTATATTTTTTTAAAATCGAATACTCCTTAGGTTACCAGTTATCTACTTCGAATAACATTCCCTTTTAATCTTTTCGTAACTCGATATTGATTAAATTTGATCCCAATTACTCGACCTGAGTTTGTTTACGACGTGGCTTTACTTTCTACCTCAGAAAATTCAATGTATTTATACAAAAAGCCTATTTTTGTCATCCCAATTACGGTAAGAGGTCTTCGTTGCTCGAAAATTCTTTAAGATATTTTTAAATGTCATTTCCATTCTGTAAACCTGTATCTTTTATTTTTCTTCAAATTTATTACAAAACTAGCCGTTGTTCGCGACTTCGTCCACATGGAATATAGCCTATGTTACTCGTGGATAATGTAGCTTACTAACGGTGAGAGATTTTTTGAAATCGGCTCCGTAGTTCTTTAGTTATTTCAATACATACAAAAATACAATTCTTTTCTCTTTATAATATTAGTATAGATTTAAAAGGTTCTGAACCAAAATACAGTAGTCGAAGTGTTATACAGTCCGTTGTCAGTCAGTCGCATAGCATTCAAAGTTGTGCAAAAACGTGCAGTACGAATAGCATGCATGGCCAGACGTGTGGAATTCAATAAAAGTCAGTTAACGTATAGAATTTAAGAGTCAATATTCACTTCGAATACGTTTATAAATAACTAGCTGTTGCTTGCGACTTCGTCCGCGTGGAATTAAAAATTATAACCTATGTGACTCGGGGATAATGTTTCTATGAGTGAAAGAATTTTTGAAATCGGCCCAGTAATTCTTGAGTTATTCCAATTCATACAAAAATACAAAATTTATAATAATAGTATAGACTACTCAAAATTCTTAAGATATTTAAAATTAAACACATCTAAACTTTGTACAGATTTAAACAAGGACAAATTACCTTCCTTACAGAAACTACTATTATGTTCCACTGGTGTTTAATTATTGCTCCTATTATTTACCCAAAAACTTGCCTTACAAAAAAGTCAAGAAAAATGAGTATATTATAAGCATAATCGCGACAACAACTATTTTTTTCCTATTTTTCATAGCAATATATCTGAATATTCTCTGATGCTATGAATCACTTGAAAAGTACACATTTGGGGGCGCAATCGAAAGTTGCAGACGATTTATGTGGTGTTGTGTGAGCGATCGTTCCTATTAGAGCCATCCGTCCCGCGGAGGCTGAATTATTTAACATCATCGATGCAACTAAGTGCACTGCCTACTATTGATTTATATTTCGAATATATTTTTTATATTATAAAGTGACAAACGAGCAAACGGCCACCAGGATTCTCTGAAATAGCAAAGCGACCGCTGCCCATAGACATCTGCAATCGCAGATGCGTTGCCTACCCTTAATCCGAAGAGGAGACGAACAGAAAGAGGATAATACCTTTTCCTATGCGTCCCCTCCCCCGCTAATTTATTTGCTTCCCTTACACGTATGCTTACTCCAAAAGCATACGTAGGCACAGTCAAACCTAGATAACCGAGAGTAATTCTATGATCCCGACGAGCTACCTCCATAAGGAACTCCATATGAAACTCGTATTACAGAGAAACCTCTACAAGCGAGACAAATTTGGCGGTGCTTTGGTCGCTCCAGGTTTGCCTGTATACATATTATCGTAAAGTGATGCAACAACAAATTGCAATGCACGCTCCGCAAGCGTTTAAATCCATACCGTCGATACACTTTAAAACACTTAGCAATAAAATATATATGGCCCTTAAACACACGGTCTACACGTTGGTATAAACGCAGCAATAAAAGTAAAGTGCATTAGGATCGTGCGCCGAACGTTTAGCACCCTCTTCATGCAATGCTCACTTTGGTGAGTGATGTGGGGATCCCAGTGTTCACTATACATACATACGTATTTATAGCAATTTAGTATGTGTGGTTTGAACGTGATGTTCCCCATGTTAAGATTCAGTCTGGAAAGTTATCTTTTTTATATTATAAAGTGGCAAACGAGCAAACGGCCACCAGGATTAGCTAATATAGCGAAGCGACCGCTGCTCTTAGACATCTGCAATTGCAGATGCGTTTCCTACTTTTAATCTACGGAGGAGGAGA
Organism: Papilio dardanus tibullus; assembly: GCA_013186455.1. Lineage (NCBI taxonomy): Eukaryota > Metazoa > Arthropoda > Insecta > Lepidoptera > Papilionidae > Papilio > Papilio dardanus. The sequence continues at coordinate 53,790 of QDHC01004758.1, read as the reverse complement.
CGCATAGCACACATTCCTCATCCTAAACGTACCCTCCCACGCCATATTTACTTCCCCTTCCCATCATTTCCTTGTAAGAAAAGGATTGGACGAAACACGGAATTGCTTCCATTTAACGCCTGTCTTCAGTGTGGTCATAGTATTTCACCGGGCAAGCCGGACAATTCGTGCGAAGATGTCGAAGCAGGCTCTACCACTATTAACTTAAAAGGGTCGAAAAGTATATCCTAGAGCTTCTATAATAAATTCATCATGTTCTTACTCTTTTCCTCTATCATATAATCTACTCGTCCATACATATCTAACAAAGGTTATATCTTTCAAACAATCCATCATAAAAGGACTCAAATTACTAGAAACCTATACTAACCAAATTGTTGATATAGTTATACTCAACTTGATTATACTCGTATTAAGCTCTCATAAACATATAAACATGCTCTCGTTTGTAGTAGGAAATTAGTTGATCATAGTCACCTAAACACCACTAACATAACATTTCTTACAGTTTATAAATTAAATACTTTAATTAATGACTCATTAGCTATCTAAAGAACTAATTTATAATCTAATGGATCTCATTGTTCCTTCCCCTCTTGCGGGCAGATTCACTGGCTCAATCTAAAAACAATATCGCTAAAGTATTCATGACAAATCGTTGTCTAACGAAGAGAAATAACAACATAAACACTGAGCGTCTTTAGCTAAGGGAGAGCTTGGTGTGGGGTCACAGTTGCAGCGTGGAGATTTCATTTTAAGATACGCAGTTATATTACTAAAGTATTGTTGAAACTATATGTTAAGTTATATTTTTATAAACAAAGATAGGCATATAACAAACTGTTCTGCAACGGATCGGCATGAATGCCATAGGTATCTCGATAAATTATTTTCGCCGCACAAATATTTCATCTCGCGGTACTTTATTGCGATTAGGCGTCTATGCTCAACACAAAATTGAGTTTTCTTGAATCCCGAAATAAATCGGACAGGAAATTAGTATAATTATGAATTGTATTAACCACAGAACAAAAAAGGTTTTTTTTTTTTTTAATAATAAGTTTATCAAAACACGCTATTAGTATAGCCATACATTTCTGAACCCACCCTACGACTGGGTGCGTAACAAAGTAACGCCATTTAGATTGATGGCTGATGCAATTTTCAACCGCCTTGCATTTTATAGACTGATAAAAGATACATTTGCGGTGTATTTTCGTTAGACGGAACAAGTATCAAGATTATTTATTTTGAAGAAGGAATATTGGTAACATCAATGTGATGTGTTTTGACTGAAGTTTATTTTTCGTAACATCAAAAAACATTTAAAATATTTGAAGTATTGAAGAAGTTATGGTTTGTTAAGCGTTATTCTAAAGATTTATTTGTGTGGATGAAGATAGAATGAAATCAGCTTTATGCCCGTTTTCACCAACCAACCCCTAAAGTAGTTTTAGCTAGGTGTCTTTTTGCTTAAGGATCTCTCTAAGTCTAACGGATCCCTTGCGGTCTAAAGTGACACTTAATTGTTGGTGAAAACGAAAGTAGTGGTAGGTGACATTTAAAATGTATTAAGGGTTACCTAACATATAGGGATTGTTGGTTAAAACAGCCATTAGACGCCTTTTCTGGTTTCCGCCAATTATCGTAAAGTCAAACAAAAGTTCTTTCGTTATTTGTCAGTATCCGAAAAATTGCCACCACATCAGATTAGAGCAACGTCAGGACAATTTCTTAATCGTCACAAGGGTGAGAGACGAATCACCGCCGCGCCGAGCACTGAGCTGCGGTACCTGTCCCCTGGGACAGGCGATGTGTCTCCTACGCTATGTTACTGGATCGTGGTCCAAGTTAAAAGCGTAAGCCTCTATATAAACTTAACGAGTTTGTAAAGTGAAGTAACAATGTTATACAAATTAATAAATAGCCAGAATTTACTTGAGTAGTAAACGTAAACTGTTATTTTGTCATCTTAATAACTAATAACAAACCTAATACTTCGTCAAATCTTAATCTAGAAAAGGTAATTTCCAATATCTCATGCTTAAGACGCAGGTTAAAAACATAACATTTTCATCACCATTTATGAGAAAAAAAAATAATAACATATGCAGCCAACATATGTTATTATTTTTTTCCATATAGATAAGTATATCTAAGTAAAACCCACAAATCCCAAATTTAATTCTGCTCTTTTACTTGCCTAATCGCTCTCAGCGTATGTTTTAAACCACAGCCTAAACGAGACAACTGCAAACAGCGGTAAAATGGTTTGTACGGCCCCCCCAGTGCCGCTGACTTTGACGGATGCATATACCCTTGCACACCTAATAAAGTAATGCGTTGTGGTATTGCCTAGTTACCCTAAGTAGACTTTAATGACATGAGGAAGCCTTTTGTATTCAATAAAAGAAGTCATTCATATTGTTTTAATAAAAGACAATCTTTTACAATATTGCTGTTCATATTTTTGTATTTATGGAATAAAAAGGTTAGTAATGTTAAGTGGAAATGTGGGGAACTTGTTCCAATCTTATGCTGTAAGCACAACACAGTTATAAAACTCTATGATCGATGCAACGTTCAACTCCAAGAAAAAGTATCGACATATTCCCCAGAAATCATGGATACTTAAACAATAGATCACTATAAACATTTTACGATACATTATTGTACTATAAGAAAGTACGATGAAGTATCCCTCAGCTAATTGTAAAGAAGTTGATACATGGTCTTGGCAATTCCCAAAGACTCGGGAGAAAGTCAGGAAGAGCGATGAGCTTGTAGGGGTGTGCAGGTGTGCCTGCGTATCAACCGATGGCACAAATCGCTTTATCTTGAGTATCACCCCTAATCATAAGGATGATGGTTTAAAATTGAGCGTCATAATTTGAAAAAAAAAGGTTCTATCCAATTTTTTTGTTGTATCATGACAATATTGTGACAATAATGGAACCTTTATCAACGACGTTTATTATATAAATATTCTAATTGTTCTTAACTCTGATAAACTATTAAAACAGGGTTTTAAGCAAAAACTTTTAAGTAAAACTATGTTGGTAACATATATCTTTTTAAAATCCAATACATTTTCCCTAAATACATCCTGGACTGTGAGAAATTTGGTATTTTCCACGTGAAGCACCTTCCACATACATCCAGCTAAAGTTTACGTCCGCCATGACACATATACACGATTTATTTTATTGTCCATTAGCCGTTTGCGTTGCAGCAGACGAGATATATTCCGCAGAGTGCGCGGCGTGTTTTACTGCGACGTACAAGTGATTCAAACACAACTGCGTCAACAAACTATACCTACTATTGTACTCGTATTATTTATACAAAATTAGAACTTATAACACTTTCACAACTGACATTTTGGACTTTATGGCAAGTGAATCGGCACAACCAGTGAAATGTAATGAAATGGAAGGCTATCTGGCGGATGATCGGAACGGAAAAATCCTATTTTTAAATACCAAGAGTATCTCAAATGTCAAGAACTTACAATTAAATAACTAATCTACATCTGTTTACATACTTTGAGCTTATCGGAGCTAAACTAAATTGAGAGTATGAAATAATATTGAAATGAGAACTAACAGACAAGAAAGACGTTAAAAAGTTGACTTCAAATAAAGTTAATTGTAACACCGTGTTGTTAACTGCAGACAACCTTAAAGCTGAACAGATTTAAATAATGATTTTCTCAATTTACTTAAATAAATTAAATCTACAGTATGTAGCTATAGTTCAAAGCCATCACTATTCTGGGATTGAATCAGTTTTTCATTAACGACTTTCGCCATTTGGGACCGAGCTTCAATTTGCTTGAAAATTGCTTTCACAGATTTCATCAAAATATTTAGTTGGTTCTGTTCCATTGGTCTGCTTAAAACTATTTGATTAATGCCCTTCAGATCGATTTACAGTATTATTCCCTGCGGAGTTTTAAAATCTTTATTACTTTTTGTGTCTGGCATAAAGTAATTGTTATTCTTAGTAACTGATGGAGGTTTAATATTTAAAACCGACAGAAAGAAGAGAAGGTTTCAGGAGAGGAAATAACTAAAATTGAAAATAACAAAATTTTCAGAGACAAAAAACAACTTTTCGGTAATTCGGTGATTCTGGCTTATGGTAAAAAAAAAATAATTGATTATTGCAAAAGTATAAAAAAAACTAGAGATTTGAAATTTTTTATAGAGGTTACTGTTACTACTTAGGAGTGCACATAGAAAGGATTTTACGAAATTCGACCCCTAAGAGTCTAAAATGGGGGTCCAAAGTTTGTATGGAGCAAAGTGATTTCTTTGTCAGAATTGCATGAAAATTGGAATGATATTGTATACAAGTTATACAATAGTATACAATAAGATATACAGCAGGATACATTATTTGTACTCTAAAGGGCACAACAAGAGCTCGTATAAATCACTTTTATGTCTTTCTTGAGCTTAATAAAGCTATAAAATCCTTTGCGCAAACAAACACATTAGAACACATATCGTCTTGATAATATACAAAGAGTTAGAATCAAATTGAAGGAAGAGTCCATTTTATTGTAGCTATTTGATTGGTTGACACTAATGCTAGTGAAAGACTGGTTCAACTTTAATAAACTCTTATGAAATTAATATTTGCAGAGTAATTTTTTTTTTAACTTTGGTGCCGTGGAAGAGAGGCAGATGTATAATGGGACGTTACCTGCGTTGGCACCTTTGCAGCCAGTCACCGTAGTGGGACCGTCCGGCAAACAGGAGCGGCAGAACATGCAGCAAAAATGAGACCAAAAAGTACAAAGTTCTCTCGGCTTCTTAAGATTTTCTGTCTTATGCCGTGGAAACAATGGGGTGCTGGCCCGCGGAGGCTAAAATCTTTATTGCCGAAGTGGGCCTTGATAGGTACCTTTGCGCCGGGAACTATACCGGACGGGACAATTTATTAGTATAATTTGATTGGCTAAAATGTTGTTTGAAACACAACTAAGAGTTCTGCTATAATAATAATTAAGACGTTACGGTCCTATGATGAATCTTATAAGATAATTTACACTCACAAAGGACGTATGAATGTAAATTTTCCACCCAATCTCGTATGCAGCGCTCCGGCGCGCATCTCCTTTACATTTCCATAGCAAAAGATGTCGGCTATGAGCAGAAATATGATGCTATGAAAAAATTAAATTATGTCGCTCACTTGTACCAATTTCCGTGAACGAGACGCATCTTCATATATATGATAAGGGTTGAATCTAGTTTTTATTTTTTTAGAAATATCTTTGAATCCACGACGTGCAACTCATCTGCGTTTCCTCTGGCATTGCAGGTGTCCATGGACGTAGATTTATTTTTATAATACAAAGTGGCAAACGAGCAAGTGGCCACCAGATTCGATGAAAAATCCGAAGCGACCGCTGCCCATACGCATCTGCAATTGCAGATGCTTTGCCTACCCTTAATCTACGGACGAGGGCCTCCTCCTAGAGAGAGGTATTATGGTGCAGACGCACAGCAAGAGGATAATACCTCTTCCTATGCGTCCCCTCCCCCGTCAATCCACTTCCCCTTCCCATTATTTCCCCATAAAGAAATGACAGGAAGAGAAAGTGGACTAAAATTAGGCCTCCGACAACACACTCATCAGACGAAACACGGAATAGCTTCCATTTCACGTCTGTCTTCTCTGTGGCAGTGATATTTCACCGGGCGAGCCGGACAATTCGTGTGATGATGTTAAAGCGGGCTCCACTACTGTTGTCGATGATCACTTCGGTGTTCCCGCTGCTCGTTAGCCCCCTTTTCTTTTATAAAAAAGTCTCGTTGCTTAATAAGTACTCAGCAATGTATTTTAAAATATTAAATTACATTACACCACTTATACATATTAGTTATTATGTAAAATGTTAGTAGATTTCATTAGTTAAATGAAATAGGTGCAATTACATAGTTATTGCAACTCGTGGATGGCGGAATGCACGCGACTCGTCGCCTCACAAACTACCTTTGAATTCCATTCCAAGGAAAATTTAATTCCGTTTCCTTATGAAATTCTAACCGTATGCCATCTAGATAAAATAAAGGGGTACAGTACAGAACATAACATTCATATAAGTAGTTATGATATTTTGTTTCAATTTTTACTCACTTATTAAAATAGGACTAAATTAAACTTCTACACCTAAAATTGATTAAATAGTTAATCATACAACGTCATCATAAAATCTTGACTATGGCCTAATCACCCTTCTTAGCGTAGGCTCCGAGCCCCTCAGTGGGGACGTATAGTGAGCTGGTGATGATGATGATGATGATCATAAAATCATTGGCGAAAATTAAGCTGTACTTTTACTATATTCCCCTAAAGAAGTAGAGCCAATATAGATTGGTAGCAACTGTAGACATTATTAAATAAAACTCATTTAACCCTTCCAAAGCGAGAGTTTCTATAATACAGCCTAAAGTCCTAAATCCAATAAATTAGCTATTTTATTTTCACTCGCAAATCTTTAAACTCCTTACCGTAAACTTTACAGCTTCGTTTATAAATCGTACGAAATCCGTTCCCGTACGAAACGAACCTCCCTCGGGCCTAATAGGTACCACCCTTCAGCGGTTCCAAATTAAACTTGCCGAGCTACAATTTACCAAGTTTACAATATGTTGGGTATTGACGAAAAAAGAGGGCTGCGTAATGAATTACGAGTATTGTATACACAATATAGACATGTTTAAGTTGTGATATTGCCTTCCATCCCTTTTACTCCTGATCCCAGTATTAATCGGAAAAAAGTGTAATTAACATAATTATCTGACACATTTTATTATGTTCTTACTCCTTAGGATTTTAAACAGTTCCTAATCGCCCATTTCTTGGTATATTATAGGTACCTACTAGAACTTGAATATTGAATTTACAAAAGTTGTAAGAAGAACTCATTTTAAATGTTAATCCAGGTATTGACCACATGGTTAATTAGTATTTGGATAATGGTATAGAATGATATGAAATGAAGTTGATTCCAATATCTATTACCTAATAAACTATAAGACAGAGTGTTCCAAAGACGTGACATCTTTGTGAAGCGTTCTGTGACTACCTCAGACATTGTTTTATGAATGGTTCAATTGCCATAGCTTTGTCTCGTCAATTTATACGATGTGCAAGCGCCCAGTGGCGGTTCCCACGCGGTCCTGCAAACATTTGCCACCTTATTGAAAGTAAACACCATTAGACCGCCGGCGATTGTTCTACCGAAATTCTTTTTTAGTTTTTCCTTTGAAGGTTTCAAGTTGTTATGATTGGAAATTGGTTATTAAAGTATGATGTTTTTATATTTTTTCCGGTGTTGATGCTATATTGTCTAACAAAAACAAACTTTTTATATTATATTCAGCGTTTTGGAGTTATAATTGTCACCTTAAGTGTTATAAGGGTGCTGTTAGGTCGTTTTTGTTTTTTTTATATTCATTTGAATATTCGTTGGGAAAGTTAATGTTATTTTTAAACTTCGAGATCGTTCTACTTACTAATTTGGACTTCTTTCGTCGGTTTACTGTCGCAAATCTAATTCATTGCAATATTATTGTAGATGTTTAAAACAGTTGAATTACCAAATCAACATTATCATTTCATTTAAAGCAGTCGGTTTTTGTCTAGAGCGATATATAAGGAGAATGTTTGCACAGTACGGGACGCAGCGCCGCCTGGGGAGCCCTTGCTGCAAATAACTCGTGTTTATTTTTCTTTACGCTAACACGTGGAAATATCTGTTATCCTAGTACCTTAAATGGTTAACCGAATGTTTTTATTATTTTATGTTGGGAAATTTTAAAATATTTTCTCACTTTGATGTTACAAACATGCATTACCCTACGCCTACCCTTACCCTACGGCTACATTAGACCGAGTTCTGAAAACAGATTTACGCGGGAGCAAAATCTCCGTTTCTATCGTTAGGGCTAAATTAGAAGTTATTTTTTTTTCGAGATAGAAGAAAAACCAGTGTATTCAACAAGACCTTCAAACAATTCACATATTGTATAAAATGCCTTAAGCTATCGGATAAGATGTTAAGAAATAGTTGGTGAATTCCCTTCATTACGCAACATGACGAAATTCTAAGTGAATTCCATCCCGGTGCCCTCTCCCGCGTGCCCCGGTCCCCTCCGTGCCGCCCGAGGCTGTGCTCGTAAAACCGAATTGTCAATTTAAATTTAATTTCCTTTACGAGTCGCAGTGAGTGACGCCTTACATGCACTATTATGTACACGAATTCTATTATGTTTTATGACTCGAACGTGGCGTCGGCTCGGCAACGTGACGTTTAGTGAGTTACGACTTACGTACCTGCGTTTGCTTCATCTCAGGTTTTCTTAATAGAAGTAGTATATTTGTGAGTTCCTTTCAAAGCTAGTTTTAGGTTAGTTTGTATGACTATATTACAATTACCGCATGGTTCTTCCTACATTACGTAAAATGTTTGCCTTTATTTAAAAGTGCTTGTATTATTATGCTAAAAAAATGGTGTTTCTTTTAGGTCCGTACCTAACGAAATACACAAAAAAAAATGGGGATGACTAATTACCATTATTTAAGCTAGATTTTCGCTTTATCTGTAACGAGAATAGAACTTCAGTTGGTTACATAACATTTCCTCTTTATCAATGCCCCAACTAAATGTTTGAGAGGGCATTATTTCATAGTACTAGTCCACAGAACACGTATCTGGTACTAACGACCTTCCCGCCACTGCGTTTTACGACCGCCATATTTAAGATGGCCGCCACGCTTCAAGCCTAACCTTGATGACGCCCTTATCTTATGGTTTAATTATACAAGTCATTTGCTTTGGCATTTTGAAAATCAGACATTGTCAAATGAATAAAGAATTTGGTATGAAAAAAATATTAAAAGTCTTATTGATCACTAAGTAATCTCTTTGGTTAGTTTTTTAGGTTTGTAAGTATGTAAATGACTTCAGTATTAGAAAGAATAAATTAAATAAGATCCATATAAGTTTATTATTGACTAAAATTTAGTCGTAGTCGTGTAGCATTTAATGCTCTGCGAGATAGCATAGAAATACTACTATGTTTCTTTAGCATTAAAACTTATTTATATACAAGAATTTTATTTAAAATCGTTTCCCATTAAATAGTCGTTCGATAAATAAATAAAGTACTCTTATCGGTACGCCATTAAAAATCCCATTCCCGGACATCAAAGTTGTCAGGGACGGCGTCATTTACCAATCAAACTTGTACTGCACAATTTGTACATAGATTTAAATTAACTAGATATGACACATGCAAATTAATTAACTTTATAAAATAGAATGACAATTATAGACCTTTTAGGACCTTTAAAAGATCTGATTTTGCAAGTGTTGAGTTTGTCTTTAACATTACATTTATTGAAGTTTTTTGTTTTTTATTGTTTTTGTTAATAATATTTATTATTTGCCGTAGATTACAGCTGTTATTCATTTTATTGTTAGTCATAAATTGTTATTGGGATAACAAGTACAAATATTTTCCAGTGATCGGAATGTTTTTTTATTTGAATCATAATCTCCCTTTAAACATAGAAATGTAATATTTTTATTTATTTATAGGTGTCTCTACTGTTAGAGTCCTCGAGTGAAGTGCAAGAAACAGTTGTCATTTGTTCTCTGTTCAGATTCTTTAGTCTACATAAAATGTTCAATATGCCTATGTCAAGTTTAAAATGTGTTAAAAAGTGAATTTGTCGTGTTAAAATCGTTGATAATAAGTCAGGTCAGTGTAGCTCACTATTTTCTCACGAGTTTATTCATTCTATTTTCTTAGTCCGGCATTTGACGTTTCCAGTCAATTACATTCCTCGCGCCGGCAACGGGCCGCTCGAGTTTTATAGGGTCCGACTTCATTATGCTAATAGGGGCTCGAATTTTCCCGTTCCTCCCCAACTGACTTGCCACTAGTGATTTCTTAACTTTCAATTCACAAATTCCTCTATCAGATTTATTTATGTGCTTCTAATATACCTTAATTTTTACTTAAAAGAATGCTTAATTGATGAAGTGTTTTAAATTTTAGATTGATACTTTACATATGATTTGTTTCTTTTGCAAACGCTATAGATTTATTATGTTTTCAGTTGATGTTGGTTTGTTTTTGTATAGGATTTACGAGTTGGTAAGGTCTAGACAGGAGGCGTGGATAATGAGTCCATCTCTATTCATATTTCGCGTTGTACAAATTCTATATATCATTGTTATTGCGTCGGCTCCCTTTAAGTGTTTTCGAGAACGTTGCCGCAGACATTATCGCCTACTTCGCCCCATTCTCCTTCACGTGGTGTAACAATAGTATTTGCGCCTTTGAAGTGTGTTTATTTCGATACTCTACGTCTCTTTTAGTACTGTTTATTTTGTTTACTCTGTGGACTATAGTACAACTAGCTCTTTGATATATTCTTTCGGGCATATTGAAATGTTTAAGGTCTACAATTTTGTACTAAAGAAATAGTAAAATTAATAGTTCACTTAGCATTATTATTGCTCTTGACCTGTGATAAAGTCCTGTATTACATAAAAATAGTAATGCTATAAATAGCGTCCTAGTTTACTAGGTCAGTCGAGCAGTAGCCACGAATTACACGTTCTTATAGTCATATCATAGTGCTACAAGTTTACCTGATCGTACCATTTCAAGCAGTTTTTATTCGACATACACACATTATTGCCACGGTGACTTGTCCCCTATTTTTTTTCAATGAATTTATTATTTCTTTACACGCACAAGTGTGACTGGTGGCAGTTTATCATTTTGCTATGTTACTATGTTACGGTGGCCGTTGTTTAATTTAGATGGAGAATTCGAGCTTAAATTGCTAATTAAGATTTTATGCGTGAGGTCCTTTAAAATAATATATTCTGGAGCACGGAATGCGATAATATGGCCTTGATAAAAAATATTTTTGTAAAGATATTTTGTCGTCAAAGGGTTTCGCTTTTATCGAGGTTATTTATTTTATTTTATCGCTATTATTAGTTCAGAAAGCGTCGACAAGACGGAGTTTTCTACAAATCGTGGTGCGTGCTCTGAGCGTGTCATGTTTTTTTTTAAATTTTAAATTGGGCACAAACTTTCTATGCATAAATCCAAATAAAAAGTTAAAAAAAGTATTTTTTTAATTAGATTAATTTACGAATGCAAGTAATAGATACTATTAAAACAATAAAATACGTTTTCAAATAGTTTAAATATCATGAATTAGCACTAAAATCCGGAACAAAATGTAAATGTAAAGAGCAAATCTTTTAGAGCCATCCACCGATCTTCCGTGGGGTCTTTTGAATAATTTTATTGCGGGATTAGATTCAATTCCTCCGACAAACTACCCTAAGAGAATCACTTAAGTAGCCTTGCATCGCTTGGACCTTGTCACTTATCTATTGTCTAACTTTGAATTAAATAACTTAGAGTAGGTATTAAGGTTATTTCAATTAATAGAAAATTAAACTTACGTTTTAGGTTCCGTGTAAGGCAACTGTAATTGTAACCGTGAGTTTTCATTGTACAAAACATTGATATTAAATTCATAGTCTATACCTCTGTATTTAATATTATAAATAAGAAAGTTTTTTATTTTAGTATGTATTGAAATAAGTGAAAAACTATTTGACCGATTAGAAAAGTTCTTTCACTCTGAAAGCTACATGATCATTAAGTAACATAGGCTATATTTTTTAAATCAACGCGAACGAAGTCAAGAGCAACATCTAGTCTTGTATAAAGTATCCAACATTGTAGAGGGTTAACAATAAGTTATGTCAATCCTGAAGGATCAGAACGTACCCCCGCGTTCAGTCTCTGCCACTCCGCGGCAAATCCTTGCATTTGCCGCCTGTCGTCTGCCCCTATTAATAAAGATTTTCTTAGCAACGTCCGCGTAATGTCCTAAAGCCGACTGTCCCATACTTATCTGATTATGTCCATGGTTACTTGCTTTTATTGTTTGGGGAAAGTCTTGTATTACGACTTTAACCTCATGTACTGTGAATTCTGAAGTGAAAAAAAGAATATGCAAAAACACTTTTATATTTCAATTAGAGAAAAATAATGTTCTTAAGGGGGTCTTCCTATGTGACGGCCTGTTTTTTAGGGATATTTTAGGATTTTTTTTCTACGACCAGTAAAT
>QDHC01004758.1:24730-36291 GCA_013186455.1 Papilio dardanus tibullus | reverse complement strand
TTTTTTACTTTTGAAATTGATACGCTTTCCAACTTTTAGTTTGGCTTTAGAATATCTACGAGATACTTTTTTTTGTCTTCGGATTTTAAAGTAATGAAATGTTTAAGAATAGAATATTTTAAATGTTTAGATTTTGATCAAGTCGAAGAAGTTCACAAGCTTTCTTATTTTCTAGAAAAAACCTTCAATTTGACTAAATCTGTTATCGTTCGCTAGCTAGGCTTATATTGGTAACATTTGTAATAGTCGGATGATACGAACTATAATACAAGTTATTTGGTGTGGTTATCCTGTGCGAGGTATATTTACATCTAAAGGTATAGATAACCTGCATTAAAACAATATCAGTAGCTACGTTTCCAATTGTAGTTTATCGATGCACTAATTATACGAGCACATGTGCAGTCTCATCCCGGTACGACGACGATTATGCGTTTGAAATGGAAATGTGGCAACTAGCATAGTAAAATGTCTCTACCCCTTTATACATTGCGTTGCCAACTAACGGATATTTTTGGTGTTCGTATTACATTGCTGTTTATTTGTTAGTAGGACGTACTCCTAAGGCCTTTTTAGTCTTGCTTTTTTTTGCTTGCTTGATTTGCCTTCTTATCATTTAACAATTCACTTGTTTTAACTAACGAAAAGTTTTCTTAGTTTAGTCGCTAAATTCTATAACATTTCATACTTTTTCCTTGTAATTTCTAATCCATCTATCATAGCAACTATTGATTTAAGCAGTCTGTGACTGCATAATAAACTAAAAATAATCCAAACCATGTATAAAATCTAAAAGTATATTTCCACTTACTAATTGTAATCAATTGTTGTATAGAATCAAAACAGCAATGGACGCAGATCAGCAGATAGCTTCACGGTCGTTTAGATCTCAATTCCAATACAAAAGCAATTATTGCGTTTGTGAATTGTTGCCAATGAGGATTCAGTGTTAGCTGGAAGCAATGTTTTATTGAGGTATTTGAGGCGGCGATGAAACGATCCTACGTGCAATGAGATTTACATCCACAATTAGGCAATAATCCTAACCACGTTTGAAGGAATTAAACTTTACATATAGCACTGAACTACTGTAACCATCTCCAGTATGTTTCGAATTGTAATAAAATATTGTGATCCATCTGCTTTACTTGGTAATCAAAAGGAATATTACGTACATGTATTTCGGCAGTTAGAACAACTGGAACACAATAGGCATATTAGTGTTGTAAAATGTTTTGGCCTAACATACTAAATATTTGATTGAATTTAAATTAAAAAATGGGTTGTAATTTAGGCCTACGAGGTAGAAATAAATATACCAGTGTAATAAAATAGACACAGAGATCAAAAGACGTCACAAGCAACAATCATGTAAATGACAAGACCGTTTAATGAATCTTGAGATTACGACGTCCCTACCGACGTCCCCTAATTTCCGACGTATTCTGATGATGATTTTTTATTCAAACATCATACGCTTTTTTATATTTTCTTAAACTTTTAAAAGATTACTGAGAGCGAAAACCTTAAGCAAAATACAGAGTGTTGGATGAATCATGAAGATAAAGATTTAAAAGTTAACAAATTGTTATTCAATCTAGAAGAGGCAACTTTTATCGTAAATATTGTATGACTTAGACTTAGTTTCGGTATAACTATTGTTGTGTAAGCGTATTACTCAGTGTAACTGTGATACAGCGACATCTGTGCCGGAAAATGTCCTCTCTCGACTTGAGTACTCCAGAACTTGTTACAAATGTTTGCCGTCTGTAGACTTCGTCCTATTTGCAGGCTATTCTTTAGCGTCTATGCTTTAGTCAAAATGTTATAAAAGATACTTCGATTCTCGATTGTTTTGTGACGTCATAAATAATTTCTGAATGTTATCTTAACACGAAATGCAGCCACATTTATTACTCTCATCCTCAATAACAATACCGCGTTATTTCTTCAAACGAGATATGATTTGTTCCTAAATAGGCTCCTTTGTGGTGGACAGACGTGCTTTATCTAAGCAGCCCACATCCCGGTACGAACCCCCTCGACTCCCCTCCCCCGGTGTATTCAATTAACAAGCTTGCACGCGGGAAAAGCAATTATAGGGGGCGGTGCAACCTTAGCGTACTCTCTTCACAACTTGTAATGTTTGACATTTGTTATAGATTGTAAATGTGGACAATGGCTGATTTAATTAAAAAATACGAAGAGTTTTGCCGCGTATGTTTGTGTAAAAATTGTTTGTTAGTGATCCTCGGTAAACTTTGAAGCTGGGAAAATATTGAGTTCCCTATAATTCAATTTTCTCACTGAGCGTTGGCTATGTTAATTTGTTATGTAATTTTTGGTTTTTATCGTTGATCGACGTGATACATTTTAAGAGATACCTACGAGATTTGAAACTGTTTTGACTGTGTTATAGTACTGTTATTTATTAACATTTAAAAGTCAATGCTACATATATATCTCTCTTACCAACTTACGTATTACAATAGCTACATTAGTGAAAAAGCTCGTTGTACCTTCATACAATACTCAACTTAAGTTTCTCACGAACTTCCCAGTCGTCGCTTTCAGCGGTAGTGCGGTTGTATTGTTGGCTGGAGCGTTGTCCCGTTGCCATGGCGACGACGCCTCGGCTTTAATTTCGTTATACAATGGCGCGTCGCTTTGCCGTACTTCCTTGTTCTTATTATTGTCCTGCTAGAAAGAGCAGCCTGTTTATTATTACTGCTTTTGAAACAAAGTTAGAGATAGTAACTAGATCTTACGAGTTTATATAGTAGGTATTAGTATAGTAGCGGCCGAATACTAGAACGAATTAAAAAGTAAGCACCGTTGAGAATCTAACAGACTTCATTTGTATGCAATGTGGAGCGGTCATATCATTTAAGACGCTGTTACATTATTTAAATGTCGTTTCAGTATTCAGCCATATGACCAGTAATAGTTATTTTATAAAAACTACTCCATGTACAAAATGGGGTTATAAAATATAATTTATATGACGATTTAAAATATTAAATAGCGGTCGCGTTAACTTTAAAAATTAACACAAAATGGCGCACTAATTTATAGCGATTAAGTACAGTAAAAAAGAGAATTTTCAACCCTTTTCAGCGACATACAGAAATAACCGACTAATAATCCTTAATAGTCATTTTAAATCAAACAAGTCATCAAAGTGAACATAATAATTTCCTTAAAATTTACAACTGAAACTCGAATTGTAGCGTGACGCATGCGATCAAGTAAACAAACTGTTTAGGTTCAAATACTTTGCGAGGAAAGTAAATAGGACCAAGTTGTATCGCATAAAAATGTTGCCAACTGAAAAAGTTTCTACCAAATGAGTAGGAAAATTCGTTGGTCTTTTGCACGACTTGTAGTTTACGTGTTTATGACGCTGTAAACAGAGATTAATTTTGTTAATCAGACTCGCTCGTAGCTTTATTGGCAGTTTTTTTTTGTTCTTGAAGAAAATATTTTCTTAGAATTTAATTAATGAAAACAATGCAGTTCTTACAATGTTAGAATTTATTTAAAAAAACTTACACAAATATAGAAATAATATTTTTAATCTTAAGACTTTAAATTAATTCAATATGTATATTTCACAGTTGAATTCTTAAAATGTTTGGGTCGTTTTAGCCACTATATATTCTTGATATAACAAGGTGACAATTTAAAGTTATTCCTCACAACTAAATTGCACTCATTATTAAAGTAACCACACAGGTACTAATAACATTGTAAATAGTGAATTGAGAACGTGGCAAAAGTTATATTCGGTTTAGCGCGGACTAAAAGGAATCTCGCAAAAAGATAATAATGCGAACTCGCCGGAGAAGTTCTCAAATAACGCAACGGGCTAGGGAATAGCTGAACACGGATATAAATGTGATAATCTAGAATAGACAATTTCGATT
The DNA here is from genome assembly GCA_013186455.1 of Papilio dardanus tibullus. Taxonomy (NCBI): domain Eukaryota; kingdom Metazoa; phylum Arthropoda; class Insecta; order Lepidoptera; family Papilionidae; genus Papilio; species Papilio dardanus. Next base: position 32,365 of record QDHC01004758.1, on the reverse strand, counting down.
TTCACAATACTTACATTGAATATGAAAAATATAATTTTAACTTAAATGGTTTCTGACGAGCTGAAGAGTCTCGTTCTCTTCTCTATTTTATTTTTACGTGAAACATTTCCATGATAATTGACATGAAAAAAACATTTGACAATCTTTTGTCATATCTAATTCGAACTAAAGTACATATTTTTTGCCTTAAAGAAGACACCTCCTAAGAGCGAGCCTCTTAATTAAAATATATTTTATTGTCACATCCAGTTACTACACTGTATCCGTGTACAAAACAGGTAACAGTAACAAGGTAAGTTTAATGCGGCCATATCGGAATGGCTGGAGTACGAGCTGCAAACAGCCGGCGGCAGTAACAACACTATTACACATCTTTTTATTGCCAACGCCAGAGACCACCTCGGTATGGAATTCAAATCGATACGTAATGAGTCCCGCGTGTATTGCGTTTACTTGCTATTGTGAATGTCTATTTAAGTGTCGCAATTGCCTTATTACGTTTGATAGGCGATGTAAAGTGCAATTTGTCGTCGTTGTCATGTTTGACATTAGTTGGTTATTTATCTAAGACATTATACTTTTCTGCCATTCAATTACACAATGAGTTTGTCATATCTTAAGATACAGCCAGTAGCCTAATATTAGAACTGTATCAAAAAATGTGTGTTTGTTTTATTCAGATCATTAAAGCGATAAAGCCGACTTTTAGCTTAAATGCTATTTGCTGTTCGGTCATTCGTTAACGCTGCAAAAACAATTACATTTCTAACTAACAACTGTTTATGTAGAAAGTCACTTTCTGCTACATATTTGAACAGTATTAGTAATGCACCACATTTAAACAAAGTAACCCCAGTGGGAGCCGTCGTGAAATGTGTCCAGTGCATAGGTGAATCTAGTTGTCGAGTTGAATGAGAGCGGACCGCATTCGACCAACTTTAATATCCAGGCACCACTCGCAGGCAAAGCCCGTTGCCTTTTGACTCTGTTATTAATGAAACTTTCAGTATACTGAATGTCTATTATTAATGTTTAAATAAAATGTTTAAAACCACTGTCGAGTTTAATTGAATATGTCGTAACTTTTCAAAGGGATTTTTGTTGACGTTCGTAGTTCAGAGAATTTAGTGTATGAGTATTGACTGCGTTATAATTATTTCGAAACTACATGTATCGTTAGATGGACATTTTTGTTACTCACATTTTTAATAACTACGGACAAAGTATAACCTATAAAACAAAACAAGGATGATAAATCAAAATGAATCTGGGGCAAAATATTGACGTCGCTTACATTATAACCGGGATATTTCTGATGTCCGCTAACATCGTTTGTCACGGCGAATATCAATATATCTGGCGCGGGTCGACGCTAACTTACTTGTAAGAAACTCTCAGCGCCCGCTGAAGCGTTATACCCTATAATATCTCGATATTATCCACTAACTTTTTGCATTCGTCTTGCTTCGCTTTTTGAGATAAAACTTTTTGATTTATTCTTGCGGAGATCTTTTAATTGGATTCATGGTGATGATCATGAATTTTGGTACTTTTGCCTTCTATGCGTCCGTAAACCATGAAATTATAGTGACGTTTCTAAAAGGCAACTTAAAAGCTCCGAAACGATAACTGACCTAAAATGTGTATTCTGTAAATAATAAAGTGTTTTTGGTTTTTGTGTTCTTTGCAACAACCTATAATATTGTCTGCTTGTCACATTATTCCTGTTCGATATTTCTCTTTCCCATAAATTGTGAGAGCGCTTCTACAATGTCTCTCTATTGTCCCTCTTAAATTCATTATCCTTTACACAAAAGTAATCGGTACCCTAAATAGGCCCTTAAATATCTTTAAGGGTCATTAAAGATGTTCACTTCTGTTAAGTTTCTTAACGAATGGCTTCGAAAGAAACCCCTCAACCAGTTTTAGGGGGACATTTGAAGGTTCCACTAACATTAATGGTTCAAAAGGGTATTTAATTCAAAATAATTTTCCATTACAGAACGTAGATAAAGTTGGTAGTTGCTTCCCCTAAACTAATGCATTTCAAGAAAAGCTTACTTAATCAAGTGAAAGATTTACTTCATAGAGGGGACTTAGCTGTCTGTATACAATGTGTTCTCAAGATACTACTATCAAAGCTGAAAATACAAAAAAAACTTTAAACATTATATTTTTATTATTACAATGTTGTTTTGTTAGAAAATATATTTCCTATACCTAAATGTATTCTAAATGTATGTCTTAAAGGCATAGTAAATTTTACATCATTTCCCATGTGTCTATAGGCACCAAAATAGCATTTTTCTCTATAGATGATCTTTTTTTAAACATTAATGATAGTGTATGAAATAAAACTCACCCTGTATACAAATAGTTGTCGAAAGTATCCTCTGTGAGTGTATTTACAAACAGCGGTAGTAAATCCTATCCACAGGCTACGTATCTCATTACTAAGTTCGGCTGGACCCGCGCTAACCGGCTTCCGTTACTCGCTTGTTATAACTTTGACTCCAATATCCTCTTGTTATTTATAACAAAGCTAACTTACTTAAACAGTTATTTCATTTTATCCATTATTTACTTCATAAGATGTTGTTTGTGGTCATTTGTATCAATTGTGTTAATAAAATACGGTATAATTTCTGGTGCAATTACAGTTGTTTATTGATTGATAAGGTTCGAAAAACTTACACTTAGGGGCGCTCTTAGAGTATTTAAACTTAGTGTGAATTGAGGACGTGTAAGTTACTTTTCACGAATAAGTTCTTTTGAAATATAACCATAAAATGCAGTTTACTTCTTTCATTATAAAATCAAATAAATAAAATTATATTGTAACTAATTTTCCGCAGAAATATTTTTAACGAAATTCTTTGATGTCTTACTTTGCTCCTTCCATTCTCGAAAGAGCGATAAAAGGTATCCCAATTAAATTATTAAGAGTACAACTTGTTTTAATATAAAGCAAAGGGAAGTTTCCTTTGATGTGGAAAATTGTATCTGTTGCTACAAAAACACAGCCTTTTAAAGAAAGTCAAGGAAAGCTTCGACTTTCATTTAATTTATTGGTATCATTTTAAAATGAATTTTCTTATACAAAAGCACAAACGAAAACGGGTCTGTTTTTAGTTTTATTTATGTATATAAATGAGTTTTAAAAGCTTCTATTTTATTCACAATGTCTGTATGAATGTTTTTTAGATTTTAAAGAAGTTAAAAATTTAAAAACATTGGACTAAACTCAAAAATATCATTACGGTATTTAAAAAAATATCTAAGTCTGGCTGGCTATAACATGCATAATATAAATGCAAAATATAAGTTAAATTATCATTATCATTACAAATTCCCCTACTAACTACCTAGTATTACTGAAACCAGCTGAATACAATTTATCTCGGTAAAATAACATAGTAAATTACCACCGGAATACGAGTTAACACGCGTCATCGCATCACGCCGGTGTAGCTCAACTTTTTCTTTCACTGAAGTAATGCGAAAAATATGTCGGACGGTGGAAAGGGGGTCGGATATGCCGTCCGTCATAAATCAAAGACTGCCCCCGGACTCCGGACAGAACCGACGCGAAGTTCTTTGACCGGGGTACTGATGTCCGAGCTTTTAAAATACAACGCCATCTATTGTCATAAAAACAAAGTAGAGGTTTCAAAAATGCAATTCTTCTTTTAGGTTTTTTTATTGTTTCTATGTTTTTTTTTTGTAAATAATGACACATGTATATTATAAATAAACTATTTGCAAATGAAACTATCACGAAAACAATATGGGTTAGTGTAAAAAGTTATACATCTAATTCTTTCGATAAATTGTGGAACTCAGTGAATGCTAACTAAATTCTTAAGAGTAACGGTGACAAAAGACATACTCTCTTCTTACAAAAATCGCAGTCTGTGTACTTACTATCTTTACAACACGCGATGTCTACTAAAACTCTACCAAAACCATCACGAATTCCACGTACATCGTGTTAACTCCGCTATAAAATAAACTCTTGTTTATAAACCGAAAAATACAGCCTCAAACAACACATATTTTCCTGCGTGTTCACACTGCACACTGTCTTTAAAATTTACCAATTTAACATGACCTTTCTTGGCTCTTGTTGTCTTGTCTTTTGTATAGAAATATACATGTGATTATGGGAGTGAAGAGGTCGGAGAGAAATGGCTGGCGCAGTAGAGAAACCATAAGTAACCATCCAAGAGACTTGCGTACTCAGAATAAATTTTCAATACTCTTGAATACGGATCGTTAGTTCTTTTCAAGGGTTTTCATGTTTACGCACAGGGCTTATCTTTAGTGCGGGAAGGCGTACAATATGGAAGTTGGGGGCGCTTACGGAGTTTACCCTTAATGTATATTTAATACTTTATTTAGAGCCATTTGAAGCTTGAGTGATGACAAGGTGATTGATTTATCTCTTACGTTTCGTAAATATAAAATAGGTTTACATATTTTTTTGCTTACTGAAAAAAGTTTACTGAAAATCCGCTATTATAGAACTAAAAACTAAACTCTTCACGTGGTATTTTAATGTCTAGAAAATGCAAGGTGAAATTTTCATTATTAATTTTGAACAAACCAAATTCATCGATAGAGTACAAAGTAAATTGTTTGAGTTCGGCTCATATAACTCGCATACGTCGAATTCCTATACCCTTCAAACCACAAACTCTGCTATCAATTCAAGCTCGCCCATCCGTGTTTCCGAACAATCAACAATAACATAATTCCACGCCACGGACAAGGTAATTTAAACTCTATTACGTTAACATACTGTTTATAATCGAGTGTTATCTTTGCGCAACTTAATGCATTTCGGTATGTTGATATAGAATTCTGCATTGTGCATTATTTGCTGGCTGCGTTAACGTTTTGTTCTGATTTGAATTACACCGCTGCGCAGAAATTGCATATGTTGCACTTCTTTTATGCAATAAATTACAATATATGTTTGCTATTTTTGTTGCATAAATAATACAATAGAACGAAAAACCTAAAAAGAAATAAAAATACACAAATATGTCATTTATGAATGAATTAAGCTTCTCGAATTTTCAGAGTAAGTATGTTTTTTATTTGCCCTTTTTAAAAAGAAATTTCATATCCCCAATAATCAGTAGGATTGACAAAATTACCTTTGACCTACAGTTAAAAATCTAAATAGAATAATATCTACCTTATGTAAATGTAAATGCCTATGTAGTGTAAATTCATACTAATTTAGTTTCAAATCTTACCTATCATAGTCTGATACTGACAACAATAGCACATTGAATCGATACAAGCTCCCAATGTAGATACACGTATTCAGAATATAACAATTGTCTTCTCTATATTGTACTGGTAACAGGAATACGAATAATTAAAGGAAAACATCGTGATGTCTGCACATATCGGCGAAGAAATTCATAGATATGTGTGAAGTCACACAAAATACGCGCTAGTCGTGGAGTTGCGGAAAATGGAGATCATCATGAGTCGAACTACTACTACTACGAATAATTAAACAGAGAAATCAAACAGTTTCGTAACATTTGAGTAGATAAGTAGTAGTGTTAACAATTAAAAATAATTATGAAAGTTTTTTTTCGTACCTAAGATATAAGTAACTAGAAAGACCAAATAAATAGGTAGATACTTCTTCTTGAAGTGCAATGAATTGATTGAAACAAAAGCAATGCTAGACAGAATTCGTTATTTATCTAATTTTGGTGTAAAAGTGTCGTATTTAAAAAATAGTCAGTTCAAAAACTCTGTACTCTCCGTAGTATTAACGGATATTATCGTTAAGAGACTAAGACGAGAGCTTTGTAAATGATGTTCAACCATTTAAGCGCAATCCTATTAGATCATTAGAGCGAAAATCGCTTGCACAAAACTCCACCAACCCCTCGCGTGCTGCACGAACCAAACAAAACGATACGAGCGATTCTCGCACAGATTTACACAGCTTTATATACGGTACATTTGAAGAAATTAATTTTAAGAATGTTCATTCGTGAGTGCAACATAACTTCGTTACATTATCTTGAGTTTCCAAACCAGTGGTCAGGGTAACCAATTTAAACAGACCTGCGTAATACAGTCTCATTTTCTGTGTAAACGTTAACATGGAAGGTCTACTTTCGTTGGTTACGTAGTTAGGTATACCCAATTTAGTTGAGACCGCTTCCCTTCACTTGTACGTGGCTTTTCTTTTCATTAGACAGTTTCAGTTACTCGTATAGTTTAATAACTAACATAGTTGTTCATAAAGAGACGAACAAAACATACTGGATAAAGCGATGGAATAGTCTGTGGTCAAGCAATGATATTTGATTAAGCTCCCTTATTATTTTTGACCTTTAATATGGTAACTATCTGTCGCCCGCGACTCCGTTCGTTCTTATATACTGTTTTATATCTGTGCAAAATTTTATTGAGATTCATTTAGAAGCCTAGAGATCCTTTCAAAAATCCATCCACCCGTCGTAATTTTCACATATATAATATTAGTAAAAAGCAAGAACTTGGTCACAATATTTATTTAAACAATCATTAATTTTCTGAACATTTTTCGATATTGGATCAATTAATGCAACTACAAAGTCATCTATACAACATAAGAGCTCGCCATACACCGTTGGTTATCACAGCCATCTAAATTGCATGTAAGGTAGAAATCCTTGCGGATACGTGTCGGATATGTCACGTGATAAAAAAGCAATTTGTGGCGCATAAAGAAATGCAGCGGTAACTCTGATATAATGCAGCTAGATAAATGATACTGCAACAGTACTGTCTACGTAGAAATAGCTGCCGCCCGCAACTCCGTCTGTTCGGCACTAAAAAAACACGCCTATGTTTTCTTCCAGGCTATGCTCTACACCTATTAAATTTCACAAATATTGGTTAAGTCGTCGAAGATACGTTCAAAGAAACATCCATGGTCATCAGTTTTGTTTTATTTTTACTGTAAAAAATAAGTAGAGGTCCGTTGTATCTATACTTGTAGAAAATATACCAAAATATCTATAGGTCTACAAGGATATCATGGCACTCGGAAAATTTGTGAACTAACAATGTCATCTTGACCGCGTTACATTTTCACCAATCAGGGAAAGGCAGCTGAGGGATTTTGAAAGAATTTAGGAATTTGTTACCTATTGTTATAGCTAAAACTTTGTAGGCGCCCCCCTGTCAATGTCAAAATGTGCCAAAATACCCTTTTAGGGCTATATATGTTATATTTTATCCTAAAACAGACTATATAGTGATGAAGTATCCTGTCACATGTCAATCGCCTTGATGGACCTATCGGCGCAGCTCGCACCTGCTACCGTTCTTTTGACACTCTGTTTTTTATTTCAATCGTGTATGTCACTTTTTGTAGAAAGAAAATTATATATATTTTTTAATTTCCAAAAATAAAGCGATCATTCCACGTATCAAAATGTTAACCAATTCGTACGTAATTAATAAAAAAATATCAAAACTAAACCAGTAGAAAAATGTAGATAATTTTTTACCAAGAAAGGTATGGATAAAAATTATTCGCTTAACTTTTTCTATCCGATTACAACGTAGGTCTTCGAGCTAAGTTAATACTCTTTAACTTAGCAAAGCACT
>QDHC01004758.1:12334-24033 GCA_013186455.1 Papilio dardanus tibullus | reverse complement strand
TGTCAATCGCCTTGATGGACCTATCGGCGCAGCTCGCACCTGCTACCGTTCTTTTGACACTCTGTTTTTTATTTTAATCATCTATGTCACTTTTTGTAGAAAGAACATTATATATTTTTTTAATTTGCAAAAATAAAGCCACTGCACGTATCACAATTTTAACCAATTCGTACGTAATTAATAAAAAATATATCAAAACTAAACTAGTAGAAAAATGTAGATAATATTTTACCAAGAAAGGTATGGATAAAAATTATTCGCTTAACTTTTTCTATCCGATTATAACGTAGGTCTTCGAGCTAAGTTAATACTCTTTAACTTAGCTGAGCACTTTAATAGCTTAGACTATGACTCACTTGAAATAAGTGGGAATTAAGGTCAGCACTTAAGTTAGCATAGTTTCAGTAAAACAAAGACAAAAGAATGTATTAGGTAGAATCAAAAACACATTGGTACATGGCGGGATTCGAACTCGGAACCTGTAAATTACAAATCAAGAGTTAAACTCCTGAGCCACCGACGCTCTGAAAATATTCATGACTAGCTGTTGCTCGCGACTTCGTCCGCGTGGAATTAAAAAATATAGCCTATGTGACTTGGGGATAATGTAGCTTTCTATGAGTGAAAGAATTTTTGAAATCGGCCAAGTAGTTCTTGAGTTATTTCAATACATACAAAAATACAAAGTTTCTCTCTTTATAATATTAGTATAGATATAGATAGGCTCTAAACCGTGGTAAATGCCAATCAATTCTAATTCCCTAATAAGTTATTACATTAAACATCAGTCTGTAATGTAAACTATAAGTGGTGCGGACAGAGTGAGATAAATCAGATCCTCAATTAATTTTGGTATTCCGACATGAATATTAATGAGCCGAAGCCTGCCTTGCTGCACTAATCATTGTTTATAACACTGTAACTTACAATTAGGTACTAACAGACTATAGACAATTGCTAAAATCGACATTATTCGCATGTAATCTATTGAGATGTGTCAATATTATGGCAATAGTATTTTTAAGAATTTAATGACTATAACTAGAAAGCAAATATTAAAAGAAAAAACATTGCGTAATATATCATTGGTAATTTTCTCGAAAACTTTTTGAATATTTGAATATTGTAAGATGCATTGCTTGAGATCATCAACTTACTTCTCTTGTCCCTATGGAGGGTCGGCACTTTATGTACTACTTCTCCATAATTCCTCATCATTCATTCATTTCAAAATCCCCTTTTTTAGCATATCTTCTTTCGCACAATTCAGCCATACTTTATTTCGCCTTCCTCTACCTCTGTATCCGTCAACATTCAATTGCATTACTTTATACGTATATGTTCCTTATCCTTCCGAATAACACTATAACATAGTAATAAACATTTTTAATTTTCCTTTACATTTACGTGATTTAAATGAACACAAGGTTGTTTTTGTTATAAATCGCGTGTGGAGGATGCGTGTCGTCGACTACGCGCGTACATCTGAGGGTCTTAGCGGATTACCATATTGATTGTGGGCGAATAACACTGCGGAATCTTTGTACTAATAGACTAAAAAAATACATGTGTTTTTCTTATACTAACTTTTACTCGTAATTTCTTTTGCTTAGAATAAAAAAATATAGCCTTTGTTACTCGGAGATAATGTAGCTTTATAATGGTGAAAGAATTTTTGAAATCTGTCTAGTAGTTTTTGAGTTATTTTATTAAATGTTACTGTCAAATCTGAATAAGCGAGAAGTGAGAGTCATTCCAGAGAGACTCCACCTACCTAGAGAGTCATCTGATATTTAACTTCTATGCTTTAATTATTTTATTAAATAATTAAAGCATAGAAGATAATTGTTAAGTATTCTTAACAATTATCTTCAACCTTGATGTTGGCAAAATCATCGAACAACGATGGGGTCCACTAACAATTAAAAGAAGAAGAAGAGAGTCATTGGCCAGTCTCGACGAGCTACCTCCATAAGCGAGAAACGGATTAGAGAGAAACCTCTAAGGGTGAGTCAAATCTCGTTGTCCCTTGGACTCTCGCCTGTCCAGGTTCGAGTGCATATCAACATTTACTCGCTTTTAGCGAGTGACAATACTACTCGTTTATAACATGGGTACGGCGGTACTTTATTTCATTTTATCACTTTCATTTGTTTATTATTTCACTATAACTATGCATTGTGTAATACCATGGGGTACCATCCCATACTCAAGTGTTTTAATTATTTTTTTTTGTCACTAGATGGCTAGTACAGAATTATATTATCTGTGGTAATACACACTAGACAATAGGCAGTTAGGGCTTGAATAGTTAACCTAACTTTGTGATTGCATACCGTCCCCTAAGCGTAAATCATTTTTATTGCATTTCCTGAACATATTTACGACTTTCATACGTAATTGTTAATGTCTACACTTGATAAAGGATATTAAACAATAAATTTATATTCAACCACAAATACACATTGGTTAAAATGGTTAAAATGAAATTAAACTGGCGTAAACTGCATTAAAACTTGTATAAAACATGTTTTTATACAAATGAAAACAGAAGATGCTAGAAGCCCATTGATAGAATTTTTAAACATTTGTAACCTATAACCGGCTACAGACGTTTAGTTTTTTAACTGTATATGTAGTTTAGTAACGTATAACACGTCAATTTTAACTGCACAGGCGAACTGTACAGTTAAAACTGAGATGTTACCTAAAGTACATGCGCTACAAAGCGATTCGATAGAATGTCAAAAATATATGGAACTGACAATGTCGTTCGATATCTCATACGTTGACACATGACTTATCGAATGTCATTGTCAGTTTCATACATTTTGTCGATTCGAAAAATACTTTGGGTAACCCTCAGAGCGTCTGTAGCAGGTTTGACAAATTTTGAAGTGTAAAATGTAATTTTGCCTTTTGTTGCTGTTTTATTTTGCTTATTTTACCCCCTTATTCCGAAAAAAATGTATAAAGTACTGTGATAAACGAGTAGCGATAGGCCGTCGATTATACGGTACTGGAGGATACTCGACAAATAAGAAAGACCAGGGGTCTCATTGGACCAAATTATGTATCATAAGAAGTATGTATTCCTTGTAAGGAACAAGGATGTTCTGTGTTTTGGAATACATTTTATAAATGTACCAGTACCAAACGTAGGAAGAAACGTAGGAAGTAGGAAGCGGATAGGGTTAAGATAACTAGTATCAATATAATCTTCAATTGTGTATAAATTGAATGATAATATAAACATTAGTTGTGATTAATATTCATGTAACAAAGTACTTAATCAATAACAGATTTGGCACGCTACATTTACCGTCCGCAAGCCACTTACGGTAATCCATTAAATTCGATTGTCGCAATAATTAATGATAATTAAAACAATGTATTTGGTCTTTACAATTAAACACTAATTACTATTATTTAAAAGAATGCTTTAATTAATACTATTGGGTCATTATCGTACTTACTTTCATTAAAGATAATATTATGTTTTCATCTATTGAGTGGACTCATTATAATAATGACTTTTTAATGAACTTTCATTGTTATGCCAAAGAATATTTTGGGATAAAGTAACTAGCAACTATTAAATATAAAAATATATATAGGTCTTTATCTATACTAATATTATAAAGAGAGAAACTTTGTATTTTTGTATTTTTGTTTTTATTGAAATAACTCAAAAACTACTGGGCCGATTTCAAAAATTCTTTCACTATTGGAAAGCTAAATTATCCCTGAGTAACATAGGCTTTATTATTTAATACTACGCGAACAAAGTCGTATTTATACATATGCCTATAATAATTTGGTAACTGGTTTGAAGGGTGGTTAAATGGACAATGTTTATTCACAATTATGCCTGTGGATGACATGACTAACGTACCGTGAACGGGTTAGGGGGAAACGCGTCTATCAATTGCAACGGTCAGCACAAATATTTTTGAAATCAATGCGTATTTATTCTAAAACTAGCTGTTGTTCGCGACTTCGTCCGCGCGAAATTAAAAAAATATAGCCTATGTTACTAGGGGATAATGTAGCTTTCTAATGGTGAAAGAATTTTTGAAATCAGCCCAGTAGTTCTCGAGTTATTTCAATACATACAAAAATACAAAGTTTCTCTCTTTATAATATTAGTATACATATAGATATAGAAGTATAGATATAGATACATCACAATTTTATTCAAGACGTATAACAAAGATTTTCAAATGTATTTAAATAAAAAAACAGGAGAAGAAAATATCCTGACCACCCCTACTAACTGCTATCTTTGGTGCCATAATGACGAAAATAAGATAGGCACAAAATTCGACTGCCTGTATCTTGTCCATGTGTAGAGTCAGTGTAAGCCTAAGCCCGCATTCACACGAACGCTTTTCGAACGCACGCTGAAAATTCCGTGTATCTGTTCACACCGAGACGATTTTAAATGTCAGTCGCGCAGCAGCCGGTTTAACGAAACAAGAGTGATTTTTCAGTTTTCGTAGTTAAAAAAGCGATAACGCCGAAGTTAAAGAAGCGGTAAGCATCTGTTCTACAATACAATATTGGTTTAATAATATTTTCATATATACGCCAGCAATACAATACTCAGATGTGCTATCACAATCAGCTTAGTTGATAACGTTTGATATTTTTCTGATCCACAGCTGCCAATTGAATTCACAGTAACTGAACGTTAGAATAACATGTTTTTTTTAGTAATAGAATTTTTCTATCGTTTGTTTGATAGGAAAAATGTTTTTATATGTCGTTTAATATTTAAAACAAATAAAGCTCGGTATTGTTTTGTTTTAATGTCGAAAAGTTAAACGAGAGGAGCCATGTTCTGATCTGTTGAAAAAAAAAATAGTTATATTTTTTACCCTGTTCGTTTAATGTTGGGTTGATATATTTCAAATATCAAATCGTACATTTAACATCAAACAAAATTAAATCGATATTTGTTCTAAAACTTTACTTAAAGATTAATGTACGATTTTTTCTACATTTTAATACAACTTATATTAAACTTCGAACTATCCTTTCGATGTTTTTTGTCTAAAGTCAAACAATTGGTTGATCGTTGAGTGTTTTTGGCTACATTTTTTGATGGATAAATTAAACTCTGACGTCGCATAATCCAGTAACACCGAATGTGAACGTTTTTTATTTACATTTGCCGTGCAGCTGCTGTTTGTAATCCACATATAATTGAGAGTTATGTAAATTTGTTCCTGTGGTATACCAATGTGCGAATAAAAAATACTGCGTTATTTTAAAGGGACTGGTTTGCTTCAATAACAGGAATAACTGTTTTGGGGTTTAAAAAAAATATTTTTTTTATTAATTTAACTGATATTTCGTTTGAGACATTATGCTATAAAGTACAAATATACTTAAGTGGTGCACCTAGAGTCAACTAATTTTCGCTAAGGGAAACCTTAATTAAGATTGTAAAAGCCACATTAATTGCCATCTCTAAACACTTTTCGGAGGTCTCAAATATAAAATTAACGCAAAAAAGTTAATTACAACCCTTAATTTTCCTATTCCTGCAACGTATTAGCCCATTGGGTCCGATGAAGCTTGCAACATTAAAATTTCGGTAGCCGGAGATAAATCTTCACGCCATTACCCGCTGGGGGCGAGCAGGGACAGGTGTTGTTATTTTTATCCCGGAAATTGGACGGTCTCTTTAATTTTGGTAACGTTACATTGATTTATGGTTTCACGGGAGTTACTGTAGGTTTATAACGGAAAGGGTTCATAACGGTTTAATTTTTACCGGGCATTTTGATGGTTGTGACAATGTTCTGCAGGAAATAAAATAATTTGCTGGATTACTAAGAATTATTTGAAAAATGCCATATAAAGTTTGATAATTACCACTGTTGTATAAATTTAAATGTAGATGGCGTTGTAATATCGGTTTATTTTATAAAGTGCATGTTTGAAAGCCAGACGAAATATTAAATATAATATATTTGGTTATATTTTCGAAAGTGAACGTTTAGTTTCATTTAATCCTTAATTTCAACATGCTCGCCAAGAGCAGAGTGGCGCAGTGGAAGCGTGCTGGGCCCATAACCCAGAGGTCCGTGGATCGAAACCACGCTCTGCTAGTATAACTTTTTGTTGATGTTTTTGCATTTATCAAATTATAAAAGTTATCAATTTTGAAATACATTTATTACTTTTGCTTTAACAGATTCCAATGAATTTTAATTTTGTACCAATAGTAATATTTTAGTTCTTTGATTTTTTACAAAATGGAGTTATTTTTTAGAGTTAATAATAACATGCCGCAAGTAAGTCAGGAATAAAACCTCATGGACTAATTAAAATACTATTACAGTATTTTAAGTTGTCGTCGCTGAATGAAGTAAACGGCTTAATAGTACCTCTAGTGGCTAATTGGTCTCCACTACAGCAGCCCACTTGAAATATGGACACGGTAAGACTTTTACGTATGGTATAAGTGAAGAGCTGATTTTTTAGTGCATAAATGATTGAAGAAATCCATGATATAGCATGTATTGTTTGTTACTGTCACACTTAGAGTCGTTTAGTCCTATAGTATTCATTAATGTAGATTTAATTTTAGAAATGTACACTAAAAGATTCTCTTGGTGACCTACAAAAATAAAAATACGGCTTTTTAAATAACGCGAGAGTAAAACATTTTGTTGTATAAGTTTTCTTAAGACAAAATTAAATAATATTCTGCAGTTAATGAACTGCGTTGAACACCCACTATGACCGTACATGAAATGTAAAATTGAATTATAATTTTTATATCGTGACAAAATGTAGATCGCTCTAGGCTTGTAACTTAAGCGGTAGCAATGATTTTAGATGCATTACTTTACTTATCGTTTAGGACCAAAGTGTTAATAACTCGTTGACCAAGTTTATAGCATTTAGGTAATTCTAGAAATAAGAGAGACATTTTTTAAAACTAAAATTAATTTGTACGAGATAACGCGACCGCTACGTGACAAAAGTCCCACTCAACCCTGAAGAGGCCCCCGAGGGTTCGAAACCAGTCGGTAACGTCACCGAAGCAACGCGTGAGTTTTAGTTAACTCTTCATTTTTTATTCTCTGATATTTTCAACCATGACCTTAATATCCTTAAGCATAATGCGAAGTGGGATTTAATTTAAAACACCACTGCCGCCAACATATCTTGGACCTTGACAACGTTTATTAAATTCAAAAATCCTTTGATGTAATACTTGGGCGTTCATTTAGATCGAAGGTCAAGTTAGACTAGTCGTTGTAGTGGCAAAGGGTGAAATTAGGAATTTCGCTGAGCGTGCCGTTGCCAGGCGACGCTTTGTCAAGATATTACTGAATCCCAAATAAGCCTTCACGAAGCGAGTTTAAAATATTGACGAAAGAAAATTGATATTTTAATGAGTTTTCATTGAAAATCGCTTCGACAGGAAATGACATTTTAAAGTGGATTCAATTAAAGATTTTGTCGACAACCTTTATTTTTTAAATGACGCCATTATTTTTAAACGTTTATCTATACTAATATTATATAGAGAGAAACTTTGTATTTTGGTTTGTATTGAAATAACTCAAGAACTACTAAGCCGATTTCAAAAATTCTTTCACCGTTAGAAAGCTACACTATCCTCGAGTAACATAGGCTATATTGTTTTATTCCGCGGGTACAAAGTCGCTAACAACAGCTTGTACTGAAATAAAATGATACACAATTTAAACTAAGGAGTTTCAATACCTTTTGTCTTTTAATATCAAATTGTAAAACAGTTTAGTGATTCCTTGTTTTCCCGCTTCCAAACAGGCACAGATGTTGCGAGGTTTTGCGATACTTTTTCACACTAATTGCTATAGACTGTAAAAAGCGCCGGTTTTGGTGAGCGGCCAAGCGTTGCGCTTATAATCCAATGTGGTTGAATTAGCTCTTATTTTATAAGGAATAAAATCTATTATTGCTTGCATTTGTACATTTAGGATGTATGTTTCGTGGTTACTGTCAAAATAGCTCATACGTAGTCATGTATATTAATAGTATTAATTAAAATAATGGACTTTAGTGGGATGGGACACCAGATGCGTTTTTCATTTAACAATATTACCTAGGTTTTATATTACGTAAAATCGTTTAGTTATTTTGTTACTGAATCAACGTTTTCGATTGTTTATCAATTGATACTTATATTACTTTGAATTATGTTGATATTCATTTAAAATTTTGTTTGTTTCAGGTATTGAATAATTTATTTTATGCGATCCGAAATTAATTAGCTACATTGCTACGTAAAAGGTATTGTATACAAAAGTAAAATGAGTTCTAAAAATATTATATATGTACTAGCGCCCGTAGCTTCGCACGGGTGCAGTGCTGATATTAAATACACTACGTTAATACGGAAAAAATGTAATTATTTATGACATTAGAAACCTTCCTCTTCAATCATACTATCTTAAAAAAACCGCATGAAAATCCATTGCGTAGTTTTAAAGATATAAACATACGAGTACATAGGGATATAGGGACAGAGAAAGCGACTTCGTTTTATACTATGTAGTGATATGATATGATATGCTTTGTTTACCTAGTTTTATAATGCAATTTTTGCAACTTAAAAAAAACAACTATTACATTGGCTGAAACTATTCTTACCTATTTAGAAACTAAGTGAAGTGAATCCAAGCCAATGTCGGGCATCTAGTTGATTAGTCTCAAGGTCTTTGCCAATTCGCAGCTGTGTGTGGGTGATTTCTCTTCTAATACTTTATTAACTCTACGTGGTATGTTCTGACAAATGAATTCAAGCTGTAATACCAAGGTATTATGATTCAAATTTGTTTGTCTTATCTATCAGATTAGAGTAGTTTATAGTTTGCATAGATAATAGTTTCGTGGGCGATAAAGTGGTCTGTATAATTCGCTGCGTGCGGTTGCTGATTTCTTGTCGGTGTAATTTAGAAGGTTTTTATATTAGTTGAAACTGTTCAGTAATCATGACTATAAAATTTCGTCAATTTAAACTCTTGTAAATCTGCTTATAATTCTCCTGTAATTAAAGTTACATTAGAAAACAAAATGTTTTAATTTTTTCATTGATAATTTTAAAATAATGTGATAGACAATTGTATTACATTTTTTGACTCTAAACCTAGAAGCATCGGCTTCATTAGACCGATGTCACGCAAAATCCCCTTTTTATCGCGAACTCAGTTTAATAAAGCCTTAGGTTATACTGAATTTCGTCAACTTTATTTGTTTTTATTGTACCACTATCGTACCTAAACAATATTGCCGACATACATTATTGTAATAGCAAATTATTAGAAGATATAAATTAACAAAGTGTTTCTTAAGCCGGCTACTGACCTGCAGTTTTAACTGCACAGTTTAACCTGTACAGTTCAATTGGGCAGTTAAAACTGACGTGTAGGCAACACTGAGAACTGTACACTTAAAAATACAGTTTTACGGTATAGTTAAAAAACGGAACGTCTTAAGCCGGCTTTACCCAGATAGTTAAAAAATCAATAAAATATATGTGTAATTGAATACTACAGGATTTCATTTTATAAATCACTTATTGAATGAATCAATTAATATAGTACGACATTTTGTATTTTACTATCAAACTCCATCCATGCGTAATGTGGTCCGCGGTTTAGCGGCATTTGGTAGCCATTATCCATTAAAATATTGCGTACCCATTTATTCTCGTACCAGTCAGCTATATTGTCCAATTTAGTAGAATATTTAACATTTCAATATTATCAATTTAGTCTGTGGTTACTAATGTTACATATCTATGATGTAGGGATATTTAAATACTGTTAAAGAAATTGATAATCGTCTACAAATATGTTTTTTTTTAATTATAAAGTGGCAAACGAGCAAACGGCCATTTGTACTAGCTGAAATAGCGAAGCGACCGCTGCCCATAGACATCTGCAATTGCAGATGCGTTTATTCCATTCTTAATTCTTAATTCATTTCAGTAATTAATCTTCAAAAACGAATACATCAGGAAACTATAGCTGTATATGTGTACGACTTGATGGTGGGTTTTCACTGCCGTAGAACTTCTCCAACAACAGCCATATAGTAATTTCAGTTATTCTTCTTAATATTATAATTCTTAAAATTAATTGCATATTTTTAGACAGGACGTATCTGAAATTGAACTTAAAGAACACATAAACATGAGTGAGATTAGAAGCATCCTAATGCATAGGTAATAAACCATGCTCGGTATAATTTCCACTTATTAGAGGCTCATGATTAATGCACGGCCAATTTGTCGGCCGTTGCATCTGAAGCGATCGTCACGGATGAAGCCGGACGTACTCTATCAGCGATAAACAGGTCTAAAGGTGAGCGCCCAGAACAAAAGAGCAAAGAGCTGAGCGGGAGCTGGGGGGCCTTATTTTCCACTTTCATACTGCGTACATACTGAAACTGGATACTTGTGTCCCCAACAACATAGAGGGATAAGAGTCGAAATGTGCTGGGGAGCTGAGCTGGGTCCGAGCTGTGTCAAATGAGACAGATGCCTTATGCTGTTGGGCTTGTTCAGCTCAGTTCTTTGTTGATGGGGACGCAAGCACATTTGAGGCCGCTCAGCTCAATATCTTCCACTCATTACTCTTAGGCGGTGGGCGCTCGGCTTTATTATGTTACCTCGAAACTGTACCTCTATATCTCAAAATGTATTTGAGTATATTTTTGTACCTCTATAATTGGGTTGTGTACTTCTGATAAATCGGTTTATTATGACATGATCGTTAGGGTATTAAGGTATTAACTCGGGTATATCTTTTAATAAGATATTAAATGATATAAAGAGATAAGCGGATACGAGTAAGTGATTGAGTCGATGTTATCGGTTTGATATAATTCTTCGGTAATTATGTGTATTTTGTTTAAATTGATTACTTAACAGTTATTTGGAAAAGGTCGTAATCACTACTTTAATGTACTCTAATCCTACTTACAATTTATTCGTTAATTTTTTGAAAAATAATAAGAAAATTGGCCAAAACCTTATATAAGAGGTGTCTACCTTTACTCTTCCAGGTCATGACAAATCATCACGTATTAAAAATGATAAAATGTCAATGAAAATGAAAATGAAAATGAAAAATGGTTTATTGTCATCTGAAATACCTAAAACAATTTGGATGAATGAAATTATATTTATGGATATTTGGTTTAATTCAGTTACAATTCGATTAACAAGTATCGAAACTGCAAGAATAGGGAGAAGCACTAAACTGTCAACAGTTCCTCAAAGGGGATCCATTTAAAACGTAACACAAGTTCGCACGTCCGTACTCCAATCATATAAGCAATCCGTCGTAGCTAGACGTAGCGCTACGGGGCTACGGGCTACGGCGGGTGCTATAGTAACGGATCAGTCTGAGCCGCGGTCTCGTAGAGCGTAGACGTGCGCTACGTCGGCGTATTTGTTTCTCTCCCGCGTATTTTTGAATATTTACTTTATTCAAAAACCCGGATTTTAATTAATGTGCGGAAATTTTTGACGACTGATGCTAAAGTGGAAGAAATTTTTGTGTGCTCTTTTACAGAGTCGTGATTTTTTTTCGAGTGTTTACATGTTTTTGTGTTTTTTTAATTAAGTGTTAGAGTGTTTTAGAAGGTTGATTTTAATTTTGTAAATACGCATAACCGAATTATTA
>QDHC01004758.1:0-10531 GCA_013186455.1 Papilio dardanus tibullus | reverse complement strand
AACATATCTATATCTGTTTATATTATTGTCAATGTTTTCTATTCTAGTTTTCATTGTCCTATGACGCGATATTATGAAATGTATTGTTAATTAAATAGTTTAATTTGTTAGTTTATCAACAATGAAAATATATTTGTTTTCAAACATTAAACATGTTACGTTATCAAAGAAGCTCAAATCAAAGGACTATATTTTCTAGTTCGTCTATAAAGTGTCTTGTAAGACATAGTGTCAAGTGAACCGATAAATTGTTTAGTTTAGGTCATTCGATAAACTGTTGTCTATTTTTATAAGTTACTAGCTGTTGTTCGCGAATTCGTCCGCTTAGAATTAAATAATATAGCCTATGTTACTCGGGGATAATGTAGCCTTCTAATGGTGGAAGAATTTTTGAAATCGGCCCAGTAGTTCTTGAGTTATTTTAATACAAACAAAAATAAAAAGTTTCTCTCTTTATAATATACAAATATAGATATAGATTTAAGTAGTTTCTTTGTTCAATTCAAATAAATTTTAAGCGATATTTGTACAAAAATAGCTTGCAAATGGCATTAAAGGGCATAATGCTCTTTTGTCAACTTTGTTTTTACCAAAATCGTAGTTATTTTAAATAGAGTCCGCGAGTATTAACTGCCGCAAAACATTTACAGAGACATATTATCATCCCTCTTATTATCTTCGTTAAAACAGAGACAGCTATATGTTTTCTTATATGTTTGGCTAGTGGAAACGCGCGTTCATGTTCCCAATTGAATTTAAAACGTAGATCTGGACATAGAAGCTTTCCATACATCCATTGAACGTTCAAAACTGGACAGCCGAGCGTTCTTTGTCTCTCTGATTCTTTGTATTTCGTCAAATGAAATTGTCTATATATAAATAGCGGTATACCAAAATGCTTTGTTACAGTTGTCTTTTGTTTCAGCTTAAACATGATTGAATTGTTTTGGTTTCCGTTCTTGATAATAAATTGTGTTTTGAAGCGATTGTAAAGGAGTTTTCAAAGGGTAGAACAAAGCGGCTTAACAGATTCTTATTACGTTAATTTTAGACGGAGTCGTTATATAACGAATTATTTATTGTAAAATACAAAGAGAGAGTTCATTGAAAATGAATATAATATTTACTTGATGAAAGAAAAGGAAAACTGTAATGCTACATAATTTATTTTTTCATTTTCTTTTTTATAAATTGAAGTAATTTAAGACGACCAATTACGTTGGTTTAATTTATTATTATAACTAGCGACCCGCTCCGGCTACTCACGGGTGCAATGCTGATACTAAATACACTACAGTAAAACTGTGAACGTTGTATATAACATAATAATAATAATTACACCCGTGCGAAGCCGGGGCGGGTCGCTAGTTAACAGATAAACCTTCCTTATGAATCACTCTATCTATTAAAAAAAACCGCATCAAAATCCGTTGCGTAGTTTTAAAGATTCAAGCATATATAGGGACAAACATAATAAAGCGTTATTGTTTTATATAATAGCGTAGATTAGAATTAGAATTGCTAAATAAGATTTTGCCAGTAAACTGTTTTAAGGATTGCATTTTATTTATCCAGTTTATTTTATGACAGAGATAAATAAATGTTACATTTGTATCGTCTAAAAGTTTCTTCAACAAAAACTATCACGGGAACAAACTCCTAACTTTAATCGCTTCGACGCAGATTAATTATTGTTTTTTATACAGAACGCCGCCGAAGTTGGCAGACTGTAATAATGAGTGGCGAAAAAAATCACTTAAAACTTGTGAGTTTCTCGGTGACAAAGGATTGCTTGGAAACTGAGTTTTTTTACGTTAAAGTTGAAGATTCCTTTCACAATACGAGTATGTTGGATAAAAGTTTGTTTGGAGAATTTTGTGTGTGTAACGTATTGGATACATTTTAATGATGTCTTGATGCCTGTGTTGATCAAAATATTTCAAGTTTAATGAAGTCACTATCGAAAGAAATCATGGCTTAGGTACATCAAAGAGTGGACCAACATTGCCAGCGTCGAAGACCTGTTTCGCTTGGCACAAGACAGGAAGAAGTTCGCTATGTTGACGGCCAACCTCCAATAGTGGAGTGGCACAAGAAGAAGAAGCCGCCACTATGACGTAATCTGACAGACAATACAATACTGTACTAATCACATATTATGTGTCAAATAATATTCCTAGCTTTGTTTATTTTTCAGCTGCTATAAAAGAGTAATATTTCCACTATATTTCGACTCTATTCATCTTTATTATAAAGCTAAGCTGGTATATTAAAGGAGCTATAAACTTGCATTTTATTAAACCGCGAAGGTGACGTTGGTGGCTTTGTATTATTTCGTCTACCGTGAAGTAGCGAGATGAAAACTGGTGGAAAACTTTGGAAAACTTGCTAACATTAATTGCAGTGAAAAGTTTGAGATGCATTTTACAAGCTCACTTTGTATTTATCGTGAATTGTAAAACAGAATCTCGAGTTTCCTACCTTCAGGTGTTTCTTACTTAATTCCAAGTTAATATTGAAATTAAATACTTAATAGTGTTTTGAAAAATAAGGTTGATTTTTTTTTGCATTATTTAAACAATAAAATGACATAGTACAGTCACGTAATTTTACGGTGTTCTAGTTATATATATACTCGTCCCGGTGACAATAAATTCATATGTAATTCGATAGTTTCAAGGAATAACTTAACGTATACTTATCTGTCGACTCAGACTGTTTCAACAAATTATCAAACCTATACTTATTCCTACAACCCTTAAATGCATGGTTTTTTGACAGTCAATATATTTATTATCTATGGTCGTCAAAGTGCGTGCGGAAACACATACCACACGACTTCAATAAAATAACGTGAAACGTGGTATGTATACATTTGGCAACAAGATGCATTTAAGGGTAAAATAAAGCACAGCTCAAGCGTACTGTTTATGAATTAATATGACAAGGCCACAATCGATAATGCAAGACACATGATCTCCGGATGCGGTCACATATCCTGTGTTCGCACTAAACATAAATTGATATCGATTAGTATTCTCGTTGCGAGCTCGCGGATTGCCACCTTTGTTGTGTAATGACTCTGTTAATAGCCACCGACACCCGACTTAATTGTACCTTCATTTAAATTAAGAACGTTTGCAGTAATTAACGAATCGTATGCAGTAATGTTTAGTCGAACTATTGTAGTGTTAAAATATGGTAATCAACCATAATGTTATTAATGCTCATCAGCGATTACTTAGACTTTTTATCATAGATTAAAATTAGCTGTTACTCGGGACTTCGTTGGCGCAGATTAAAAAAAAAACTCTATATTACTCAGTGTTAATGTGGCTTTCTAATGGTAAAGATTTTTTCAAATCTGTCGAGTAGATTTTGAGTTATTTCAATATATACAAACCCTTCCTATTTATAATAATAGTATAAATTACGAGTTAACGAAAGTTGGTATATTTCATAAAAACATCTAAAAATATCCTTTAAAAAATATTTAACTATAAAATACCTAAAACTATTTCTAATTAGAAACTCTACAAACTCATCGAACGTAATACAATATTATGAAGGACTCTTCCAACTTTATAATGAGCTTACCTCCAGTCCTTGGAAAGTCCAATCGCTTAGTTTTATAGCCATTTGACGCTTTAATTATTTTAAAATATAATGCAGGGTATCCATTCCCTGTGGGAACCTGTATTAGATTTTGTCCATAAAATAGCCATTTTAGTAGCGATTATTTTAATCTATACAACTTAATAATATTAAAAATTCGAATAATTCCGGTTTAGATGGATAGATGTTTTGTTTGAAGGTATATCCAGAATAACTCAAAGAATCTCTAGAAAATTCTGAACAGATGTAGAACATAGCCTGTTGGAACCCATTATTTACTTACTTTTTTTAATACTATGCGTAGTTCGTTAGACAGCTAGTATAGTTATATGTACGAGACATTGACGCAGTCTGACAGGTTAGACTCCAGGGTATTGATTGCTGTCAGACTGATGCATTATGCTGATGTAATTTAGTACGCCAGTTTTTATTAATTAAGGAAGTACATAGAAACCACGTTATTGTAGAAACGTGTTTTTTTATTAACTCACTCAGTTAACGATTTTATTGACATTACAAATACATAAGTTTTTTTTTATTATTTTTAATTTAAAAAATAGATTAATGTCTTAAAAATTACGATATTGTAAACAGGATTGTAAAAACAAAGGATAGTCTCGACGTTTTACCTTATTTCAAAAACTTTTTAAATTCTCGATTGTTTTTTTTTATAATGCCATTGCCAGCTCAAAGTGCTCTAATGTTACCCATAATAATGATCATGCATCCTGTCGTTTTATCGGAATAAACACGGTAACGTGGAATTAACAATAAGTCGTACGATTGGAATTCGTATCGCGTATGAACCACGCGCACCAACTGACAGTTGTTTCTATTTCACTGTACGAGCAGCATTCGTAATGAAATACCGTGTTTAGGATTTGGTTATGTAACTAACTGTGAACCGATATTAAATACAGTCGAACCTTGATTAGCGAGAGCCCAAGGGACCGCGATATTAGTCCCGCTTATAGAGGTTTTTTTTTATAAGAGAGGGGCAAACGAGCGGCGTTAACACCAAGGTGGTCAACGTCGCCCATGGACATTTGCAACACCAGAGGAACCGCAAATGCGTTGCCGGTTTTTCTCTACTCCAAGTTTCTCGCATATGGAGGCAGCTCGTCAGGACCAATGACTCGCTTTCAGAGGTGTCCCGCTTACCCAGGTTTGACTGTATATATTATCTATACTAATATTATAAAGAGGTAAGATTTGTATTTTAATACGTTTGTATTTTTGTACGTATTGTTATAACTCAAAAACTACTGAGCCGATTTCAAAAATTCTTTCACCTTTAGAAAGCTACATGATGCCTGAGTAACATAGGCTATATTTTCTAATTCCGCGCCGATGAAGTCGCGAGCAACAGCTAGTCTTATATATCTTAGTAATCACATGTTACAATAGAGTAAATCTATACTAATATTATAAAGAGAGAAATATTGTATTTTTGTATGTATTGAAATAACTCAAGAACTACTGGACCGATATAAAAAAATCTTCCAGCGTTAGAAAGCTACACTATCCCCGAGTAACATAGGCTGTATTTTATTTCCATGCGGACGAAGTCGCGAAAAACAGCTAGTATTTTTATAAGTTCAATATTTTAAATCAGAAATATATTATTTCTCAAAATGTATGCAGACAAAATTAAAGAGAAACTGTGTTTCAATGTAATTCTAAAATTATATTTTTGCGTAGGATTCGCAACGATGAGTGTTTGATCATTCTAGAAATGAAAGAAATCTTCAAGGTTATTCAAGGTTAAAAGTAATTTTGTCTTACTTGTCTTGATCATATTTTGTACAGTCACAAACAACTCTGTAGTCTATAGACTAAATGTCTTTAGATATATTTAGATTGCTTTTATTTCTAGATCATACCTAGTTATGCCAATTTATTCTCTGACAATTTACGTAACAAGCAAACGTCTAGTATTTCTCGAGTAATTTAATTGTTGTCTTTGACTGTACTTGTGTAGGCGTTAATATCGTCACAAGTGAATAAATATAGTCAGACCTAGTTAAGCGAGAATTGGACTAATGAGAAACCTCTATAAGCGAGAGCCACGGTATGATCCCGAGGGACTTTTATCATAAGCTAGAAACTCCGATTCGAGAGAAACCTCTATAAGCGAGGCAGAAATCGCGGTCCATAGTATAAAACAATAACGCTTATTTATGTTTGTCCCTATATATGCTTGTATCTTTAAAACTACGCAACGGATTTTGATGCGGTTTTTTTAATAGATAGAGTGTTTCATAAGGAAGGTTTTCATGTATAATACATTCACAATATAGTAGAGTAACACTGATAATTTGGAGGTTTTTAACATGATGTCGTAAATTAATATATTTTTAGTGCTTACATTGCAAACGCTGTAGTATTTAGTATTAGCATTATGCCAAATTGCACCCGTAAAAAGGCGGTGCGGGACGCTATTATTGTATACGACTGTACATCTGTATATTTTATATTCATTTTAAAATCTCTTCAAATTAAGTATTTTTAATTCATGTACAGTCACGGTGTAAATGCATGTTCGGACACTAAACACGTCTATAGTACAAATACGTGAGTAAAATATAAATAGGCATCATACGGCANGCCTACAACTATGATAAAGACACTGTTTTGTTGACAATAATGTTTATAGATCACATAATTCTTGTCAGAAACTCACGTTTTGTAATGACAGCTATTACAATCTTACTAATGTTACTTACTGATATTATAAATGCGTAATTTACAATGGACAGACAACGATGGCGCTCTCTTGTGTTGGAGGCCAAGACCCACTTTGGGTCGTTGTGCCAGCGGAGTAAGTAAGTAAGTAAGTGAGTAATTTACAATGGATGGATGGATAGATGGACGTATAAAGATATCTCCAGATCGGTTCAAAAGGATGTCGATGATATTTTGCAAAGACGTAAAAAATAGTCTTGAAGAACACATAGGCTACTTACTATATTTTATTTAGTTTCGCGTAGACGGTGTAGCGGGTGACATGTAGTACAGTCAAACCTCTATAAGCGAGAAACCTCTATAAGCGAGAAACCTCTATAAGCGAGAAACCACTATAATCGAGAAACCTCTATAAGCGAGAAACCTCCATAAGCGAGAAACCTCTTTAAGCGAGAAACCTCTATAAGCGAGAAACCTCTATAAGCGAGAAACCTCTATAAGCGAGACAAATATCGCGGTCCCTTGGACTCTCGGTTATCTCGTACTGTATTTCATAACAACGTAGTGATGTATAAAATAGACCTGTAAAATACAAACAAATTATTATCTTTGGTAGTGGAAACTAACAGTAATAGTAATGTAGTGAGTTCGAATCCCGCCATGTACCAATGTGATTTTCATATGTACATATTTACCGACGCTCTTACGGTGAAGGAAAAAATCGTGATTCAACCTGCACATATCGGCGAAGAAATTCAAAGATATATGTATTCACGCAAAATACGCGCTAGTCGTGGAAATGCGGAAAATTGAGCCCATCATGGGTCGAAACCTTTAACCTTTTTTAGTGGTATAGTGTAGTTCGACCCATAATGGGCCCTATTTTCCTATTTTCAACAACGCATTTTCCGTATTTTATATGACTTTACACATGTCTTTGAATTTCTTCGCCGATATGTGCAGACATCACGATGTTTTCCTTCACCGTAAGAGCGTCGGGTAAATATGTATGTACATATGAAAATCTAATGGAAGAAATTAACTGTAAAACATAGGTCATTAACACATATTTAACAAAGAAAACAACTGGTTTATGGTAATAAGATATGCGGTTGTCACAACACAATGCACTAAACAAAACAAACCATTGTTCTGAGGAAATACAAGTTCATTACCATTACTTTACCTAAGGTTCCGTAGGTTCGATCTATTTTTAGAATTGTGCCCATTCTCACCAACGAACCCCTAAAGTAGTTTGAGATATGTCTTTTCGCATAAAGGTCTTCCTAAATCTAACTCATACCTAAATTGATTTAATATCTAAAGTGATACTTAACTGTTGGTGAAAACGAAAGTAGTGTTAGGTGACATTTAAAATGCGTTAAGGGTTACCTTAAATTTAGGGATTGTTGGTGAAAACAGCCATTGATCTTTCAAAAGATCAAACTTTATTTATCTGACACTTCTTTGTTGAACACTTGGAAGTTTTTTTTTTATTATTTGAAATGAACTCCTAACAATTTTTCTCATATTTACTGTCAAGGCTCATCAAATTGTAAATCGCAATTTTATGGATACAAAAAATATATTTCTAATAGGCAGAAATGATTTCTTCTATTCGCAAAATACGCGTTATTGGAGTTGCTGAAAATCGAGACGTTACAACTAACATTTTCTGNACAACTGGTTTATGGTAATAAGATATGCGGTTGTCACAGCACAATGCTCTAAACAAAACAAACCATTGTTCTGAGGAAATACACGTTTATTACCGTTGCTTTACTTAAGGTTCCGTAGGTTCGATCTATTTTTAGAATTGTGCCCATTCTCACCAACGAACCCCTAAAGTAGTTTTAGATAGGTGTCTTTTTGCTTAAGAATCTCCACAAATCTAATTCATACCTAAATTGATTTGATATCTAAAGTGATACTTAATTGTTGGTTATAACGAAAGTAGTGTTAGGTGACATTTAAAATGCATTAAGGGTTACCTAAAATTTAGCGATTGTTGGTGAAAACAGTCATTGATATTTCAAAAGATCAAACTTTATTTATCTGACACTTCTTTGTTGAAAGCTTTTTTTCCATATTATCTGAAATGAACTCCTAACAATTTTTCTCATATTTACCGTCAAGGTTCATCAAATTGTAAATCGCAATTTTAAGGAAACAAAAAAGGAACTTCTAATATGCAGAAATGATTTCTTCTGTTCGCAAAATACGCGTTATTGGTGTTGCTGAAAATCGAGACGTTACAACTAACATTTTCTGTTCGTCTGTACCATATTTTAAAAGAGGATTTCAACACTTTTGACCACAGCCGTTAGAACGTAGGTACTGTCAGAGACAATAGTTCGTTAAAGTGTCACGTTTCCTCTTTAGCATATGACATTCGGTAGGAATTTAGGTCGGAATGTGGGCGATGCGAGGCCTGCGTACACCGAATAGCTTGCAACCTTTTTACGTCGTTTTTTTTATTAATACTACCAGTTTGGTCAGAAATGTGTTGCCAGTTGCCACATTTCGGAAATGTCACATGTTTTTATTGGTTTGTTTTTTTTTTTCGATGCTATTAAAATAGAAAAACATCTGTGATTCCTCTGGTATTGCAGATGTCCATGGGCGTCGATGATGATCTCGGTGTTCCCGCTGCTCGTTTGCCCCCTTTTCTTATTAAAAACATATGGCCATAGTTTTTTATAAGAAATTACCTAAAACTTTTAGGTAAATCAATACACCTTACAAACTTAGAGACCTACTTTATTTATAACTAGCTGTTGTATGCGACTTCGTCGGCGTGGAATGAAAAATATAGCCTATGTTACTCAGGAATAATGTAGCTTTCTAATGGTGAATCGGCCCAGTACTTCTTGAGTTATTTCAATACATACAAAAATACAAAGTTTCTATCTTTATAATATTAGTATAGACTAGAAGTATTTTATTAATTTCTACTCAACAATTCTGAAATTCATATAAACAATTTAATACACGCACTTTTATAAATTAATATTTTATTACTAATAATATAATTTATCGTTTTACGTCTCATGTAGTTCATATCGTGATGTATATCATAAATCACAAAGCCCTTCAACGGTCACAATCACCATTCGACCACAGAATTATTTACGATCGTCGTTTAAAAATAACGATGACTTTCCTGAAAAAAATATCACCAAGTCCTACGGCAGCCATAAAAATGGACTCCATTACTGTAATTGAACTCCCCACTTCCCCTCAATTCGCTAAAGTAACATATACGCGGATATTTATAGGAAAATTATACAAATGCCGCATTAAGGCTGACGGATTGCTTCAAATATTTGGCCCTTGTTTTTTTAAGGTAGAGACAAATGACGATCTTTCTATTTCTATTTATGGGTAATTTTTTTTTTAGTATTTTTTTTACTCTTTAAAATTTGGTTTATTTTTAATTTTTTAAATATAACAATGGGTGATTTATAACAAAGTGCTTTTACCACATCTAGAATTTGAAGGCTTCTTTAGCAGTCCCTTAGGGCAAACTCATACTAAATCTATAGTAAGTGTAGTACTTCTAATAATATCTAATCTTAACCCTTGTTAGCCTGATTTACGAAAGTGTTTTTTTTTCTAAATTTCGTTGGAGAGAATATTATTAAAAGTAAAATACGTACAGCCAACATATAGAAAAACTAATAGTGAGAACATTCGGGTTAAAAGATTGGTATCAAAATTGAAACTCTAGGTTATTAAGGGTTAACCTTTGCCTCAAATATGTCTATGTAAATATAGAAAAATATTTACATGTTGAAAAAAACATAGGACAGTACATTTCGTGACAGAATTTGATTATTAACGTCTGCTATCATCCGTCCGAGACGTACCAAATTAAAACTCGATTCACGAACATTCGCGGAGAAAAGTGTATCAAAATCAAGTCTCCTGCGAAATCCTCTCTTCATTGAATTTGTACAGTCACGTACAAAAAGTTATGGACACTTGCGTCGAGTCAATGCCATCGTATACAATTGAAAGATGGTAGCTCTTCAGTACTATACAAAAATGATTTGAAGGTCTTTTATTATGCGTTAGTATACTTGATTTTTAAAAGTGCACACTCATATAGGTAGGATCGTCTGGCTCGTCGTCGTATCCTAATGTATGTTGTACTTCCTTTAAAATTAACTAATGCCCGTTTTCACCAACCTACCCCTAAAGTAGTTTTAGATAGGTGTCTTTTTGCTTA